>PVKA01019908.1:0-30339 GCA_004027165.1 Ctenomys sociabilis
AAAATAATCTAAAATGGAGGGTACAAAAATAATAAGTCCAATGCATTGTAAAGTGGTTGTGACATACAACTGTGAAATCATGTCACCCCAACTCCACATGTGTAGACTGAGGTGTGAATATATGTTGGAGTTTTGACACAGTGGCCAGGGTCTTGAGATCAGGTAGTTCTGAAGGCCGTTTCATGAAACCAGGAGTATCTTATCAGGATACGAAAGGTCCAATTCCTAATAACACCTTCATATACATCACTTAGCTGTATGATGTACCCTACCAACAAGAACGCCGGCAAATTTTACTTCAAGGGATACTCATCAAAAATAAGATAAAGTATATGGTGTCTTTACAATTGTTTATGATAGCTTATCCAGTCAAGTCTTTGTCCCGCTAGGTCTTAGCAAGAACTCAGTTCTCTATTTTCAAGTCTAATAACTGAATACTTCTTTCACTAACAGAGACTCTGGTTTTCTTTATCTAAACTTTCCTGCTTAAAACCTTGTTTATTTTTATTCCATGTTACTATTTCTGTGTAGCAGAAGATTTTTTTGTGTAGTAAAATACATCCTGGCCTCATCCTTTCTTTCTTTTTTTTTTTTTTCCGGAACCAGGGATTGAACTCAGACCCTTGTGCTTGCCAGGGAAGTGCTCATTCCACTGAGCCATATCCCCAGCTTGGCCTCATCCTTTCTTGTTTCACTGCTGAGGGATCAGTGAAAGTGCGTTGCAGTACTTCCGGAAGCTGTACTACAGGAGCCACATCAAATCTCCATTATTTTAATTCACTGTGTTTTAGATATACTTATGAATATTTGCATTAAGACATCACAACCAAATGTCCAACAGGTGGGTGCTTTCCTCTGTTTTTCGTCTGATACTGATATATTTGGATTAAAACTACTATCGTGATACATGCACACTATCAATCCCTATTCTGGGTCCTGTTTAACTTATTTTGTTGCCTTCTTTTTTTTATTATATTCCTCAACCAATTTGGAAGATATGCTCTCCTTTCCTATTTATTTTGTGGTTATTTCAGAAGTTACAATGTAATTTTAATGCATTGTAATTTGGTATTGACTGCTATTTTATACTCTCTTCCCAAATAATTAATACAAGTAACTCAGCATGTTTTAGCTTCAGTTTCCCTATATCCGTATGTTGGTGGTGCATATTTTCATTCTTTGTGTAATTTGACTCTTGCAAAACAACATTACTCCTGGCCTGCATGTAAAATAGTTACATTTGGCTTGAAGCACCCAGTTCCGGGAGCTCACGCAGTCCTGCACACAGACGGATCCTCCCCTCAGAGAGCTTCCTCCTGCTCAGGTGACACTCCTCTGGCTGTCTCATAAGGTAGTTCCATTGGCCGAAAATGGTCTTAATTCTTACGTCACTAAAGTCTGTTTATTTTACCCTGCACCTTGAGGGGGGAATTACCCTGGATACACATAGATTTGACCGCGAGTTTTTCTTTGAGTCATTAAATGTATCATTCCTCTGTCTCGGGCTTCCTTTACTAAGGTAAAGAAGCAGGCTGGGACTGCAGCACTTCCGGAACTCTGAGAGCAAGCGGTCTTTGTGTTTTCTTTTTTTTTGCGCTGAGCCTGTTTGCCTTCCTTTTCCTTGGATTGGTTTGGCATCTTGAATCTTCACATTAATGTTGTTCCTTACCGCTGAATATTTTGCAACAATTAATCTTTAAATAATTCTTATTAGTATTAGCTTTATGGCCCTTGCAGAAAATTTCAAGTTTGGCTTTAGTCTGCTGCATCGTGGTAAACGAGGTCATGTGCCTGAGGAATAGCTGGTAATCCCAGTAGCTGGAGTACAAAGAAGCCTGGTTGCTGGCCACATGAGGTCCTCACTGGTTCATGATCTTCTTGTGTTCTTGGTTATTTTTAATTTTGTACTTCTTATTGAATTTTTAAAACTACATTTAGACACTAGTTGAAGTCAAGTCTAGGGGGACGGGTTATTTGGAGAGCACTTTCATGTCTTTTTGCCAAGGCATCTTGCGAGATGAAGAGGTGAGGTAAATGTCAATATGGCAGGTGAGAACAAGGAGGTTTTCTAGCAGCCACTGCATCTCAGATTTTCCTTAAAAAATTAGGAGAAAAAACTTTGAAAAATTAGGAGAAAAATGTATTAAATATTTCATGCCCCTTATGTATTTTGGCAGCTGCAGAGCAGAGAGGAAAAAAATCAAAAATGGGCCTGTCACCAAACACTGACACAGATATTTTCATGAATATTGTATTTAATTGACGGAGAAATTGAAAGGGAACTTCCCGAGAGTTGCACTACTAGTTAGGGCTATAAGCAAACACAGAACATTCTCTCACCCTGCTGCCATCCTTGGATAGAGCCAAGCTGCAGTGCTCATGACAGTGTGCTGACGTGGCGTGGCACGCGAGGCCTTCTGTCTGCAAGGTTATCTGCTCTTCTGCTTGCAATCCACGCATGCGTGTCTATGCATGTAGCTATCATATTTCACGATGTTTTCATTTTCCCCACTGGTCAGGCAGCTGAGAGAACTTTCTGGGTTAATAGAGTAGGTATCATTAGTCCCTAGAATAACAGCAGCAGACATCAGTAGAGCCACTGGGTAGGTTGAATAAACTCCTAAGTAATCATCTGTAAAGCCTAAGCTTTCAGGCATTGTGCATAAGTAAGGTGTTTTGTTTATTGGAGGATTTTTCTTATTTGTTTTTAGACACTAAACAGAGCCTGAACTCTAATGAAGGAAGCCATGAAATTTCTATTAAGATAACAAAAACAAAACAATAGGTTAGTGAGAAACTGTGTGCCGTTTTAAGATCTACTTCCTGCCCAAAAAGCAATAAAAAGCCAAGAGTCTGTCAGAAGAAGACCCAGCTGCCTAGCAGAGCAGTTTAGCAAGAAATTTGGCAAGAGTGCCATGGGGAGGACTTGAGAACAGAGGTGACTAACATCTCACCCCTTAGAGTGATATCTGTGAACCTCTTGTTGACACTGAGTATTCCCGGTGGGATGGAGTGAATAGCCATGATGGGAAGAGGTGCTCACAGCAGAGCGGCACAGCGTCCTAGAGTCTGAACAGGGAGACTGAACAGCACCACCTGAATGCCAGGTGGGGACCAAGAACACAGTACATGTACAGCTGACTGCTGTACAGGGGCCTGAGCAGGCTGGTCATGCCAAAGGGGAATGGTGGTGACCTTGAAACACAACTGAGGGTCAAGTTGAAGTTTCTTGGCTGATCTTTGACAGGGAAATAAAGGCCCTAGAACAGGGAGAAGACAGTGTTTTCAACAAAAGGCACATCTATGCTCAACAAAATAAACATATAAATCCAGACTCTGACCTTATACCCTTCATAAAAGTTAACTCTCCCAAATGGATTATATACCTATGTGTAAAACACAAAACTAGAAAACATCTAAATACCAAAAAACACAATCCATAACAAAAAAAATTAATAAAGAGGATTCCATTAAAATTTAAAACCCCTATTCAATGAGAGATAATGTCACGGGAAGCTAGACTATAGGCTGGGAAAGAATGTTTGCAGAAGACATTATCTGATAAAATACAATTGTCCAACACATAAAACAAATACTTAAAACTCAATAGCAAAAGGGTAAACAACATGGTTTAAAAAATAAAGCAAGCAAAATATCTGAAGACTTATCTCACCGAAGACGAATGCCACTCAGATGAGAGGTAATTAGAAAAAAATCCTCACCATCATGTGTCCCAAAGGGTTGAAAATTGAAACAACCACAAGACGCTATTCCAGGCCCACTTAGAATGACAAACTTCAGAACACGGACATTACCAAGTGCTGCTGGAAGATGGAGAAACGGAAGACGCTACTCACTGTCACCGCCCTTGGGAAATGCACAGCTACTTTGAATGGCAGTCAAATTCTTACAAAAGACACCAGCTCTTACCATATCCACCAGTTGCATATCTTAATAATTAATCCAAAGGAGTTGAAAACTCTTTTCCATATAAGAGCCACCGAAATGTTGTTGGCAATTAACTAAGGTATCATTAAGTGGGTGACTGGATCTAGACAGTGGAACATTGCTCAGTAAGAAAAACAAATGCCTGCTCACATCATGAAAAACATGCAAGGATGTTACATTGATATCAGTGAGTGGAAGAAGCCAATCTGGAAAAGCTACAAACTGAGATTTTGGAAAGAGAAGAATTGTAGAGCCAGTAAAAAGACCAGTTTTGATAAGAATTTAGAGAGAAGGAAGGGTGGACAGTAGAGCAAAGAATAGAGGAACTATTCTGGATGATGCTATGCTCATAGATATATTCATTAAACTGCTCAAAACTCATAGGCTGTGTGACGTCCCGAGGTCTCCCGCACACTTCCACGGTCACGCTATGTCCATGTACACTCACTGATTGGGACACCTGTGCTATTCTGGTGCCATACTGAATGCTGGTGAAGAAGGCTGTGCATGCCTGTGTTCAAGGCTTATATGAAGGTTCTCTGGACTTTCTGCTCAGTTTTTCAGTGAACTTAAAACTGCTCTAAGAAATTGTCTAAGGGGACAACAGCCTAATCTAACAGAGCCCATCAGAGATCGCCCTGGATGAGCAAGGCTTCGTGGCTCCCACCTAGGGGTAGGAGGATTACAGCGCAGACACTCACTTACCTGGCGACAAGCCTCCTCGTTCTCCACCCCAGAACACAGCTCATTTTCAGGTGTAGAGCAAGAGGAGAGAGAAACTGAATTTGGAGAGAGAAGGGTCTTTTAAATGATGGGGCACGCACCCACCCAACAAACTGAATCTCCAGCTGGAGATGACTCAGTTTCCCTTGACTTGACAGGGCCAACTTTTCTGGTACCAGCAATACTAGGGTCTTTTTTTTTTTTTTTTCTGTCTTTTTGAGACAGGGTCTCACTATGCAGTTCAGGCTGGCCTTAAGCTCACTTTGTAGCTCAGGCTGGTCTCGAACTCACAACAATCCTCCTACCTCAGCCTCCCGAGTGCTGGGATTACAGGCATGCGCCACCACGCCCGGCAATACTAGGGTCTTGAGAGCTGGAATCACTAAAAAGAGTTCAAGTACTGGAGAGAGAACCATAAAAGATATTGTATATCTTGGTGTTGTCACTCCACATATGCAAAAGTGCTACACATCTTCAATGAGCTTAAGAGTTTTAGCTCCAAAAAGAAAGCTGGAAGCTAGATGTGGTGCAATTCCAACATTCATGGTGATGAAATCCCAGCACCATAGGAGGCAGGTGGATCAACGTGTTGAGCCCAACTTGAGCAAATTAGTGACCTAGCAAGGCTTGCTCTCAAGAGCCACAGAGACAGCTCAGCAGTGTCTGCTTATGCAACCACAAGGACCTGGTTTGATCCCTAGTACCACATGTCATTCTGGCCCCATCCTGGACACATGGAAAGAACCATGCCAGCCACCAAGACTGGGCATGATGGTGCATGCCTGTAATCCCAGGGCTGGGAAGACTGAAACAGGAAGATCACTAGGCGTGCATAGTGAGACTCTGTTCCAAATACATTAAAAGAAGAACTGGTCTCAAAATAAAAACAAAAAGTGCCAGAAATGTGATTGAGTTTGCATGCCTGAAGGTCCTGGTTTCAACCTCAATGCTACAATAACAAATAAAAGTTGGAAAAGTATATAGCACTTACTTCCATTTCCAAACACCACAGTGAAAATACACCTTGCAAAGGAGAGGCACTCCCTGCCCCTTGTGGCGTGGTCCCACTGAGCAGCCATGCTGGTGTAGAAGCCTGACCAGAGGACAGGATGACACTCTAACATGGCCACAGTCTTCCAGCATCTAGGTTTGTTCTCATCCCAAGTGCACAGCAGAGACCAGAAGACCTTTCTCTTAGGTCTATGTGAACCAGCATGGCAGGGTTCACATCTCTGAAAAGTCAGAGCTCCTACTGTATTCTGATAACTGAAAATAGAAATTAGAGCAAAATGCACTTAAATACTGGCAGATTGGAAGAGAAGGATTTGGATAACCCAAAGAGGGTATTAGAGGACACAGGAGGAAGGGCTTGGCGAAGTGCTCCTGATGAGACAGAAGACCATATATCCGCCTCCAGTGATTCTTGCCCCCGAACATTCTCTGCCCTGGAGAATGGTCCAGATTGGTGTCATCCCTGGGAAGAGGCCCAGAGACAGGAGCTGCAAGGCCAAGTTTCACCCATAGCTGAAAACATCACCTTTCTAGGATGTTCCAATATGGTTACACCCTCTGAGAAGAGATTAGTAAATGTTAGCAAAAGGCAAAGTATATCATGTAACAGCCAGGACATCACTGGGTGGCAGTTGATTGATTGTTTGGGCTCTCACTGTATATATGAAGGCTTGCCTTAAATTTACTACATACCCAATACTGGCCTCAAATTCAGGGCGATGCTCCTGCCTCAGCCTTCCAAGGGATGGGATTACAGGTGTGCACCACCATGCCTGGCTAGCATAAATGGTGGCAACGTAACAGAGTAATATCTCTTGGCTTGTTAGACAAAGATAATAATAAGGAAAGCTATAAAATCAGAATTGAAAGCTGAATATAATTTCACAGAGAAGGGGTGTGCAACAGTTCATCAAGCAAACACAGGTGTAGAATTTGCTTTTAAAAAAATAAGAATAGTAACAATAGACCAGAAAAATTATCTAGTCATGATGTAAAACTATGGAAGACCCAGTGATAAATCTAATACCACTTAATCAAAAGATTAGCAAATACTCAGAAGGAAGAGTCAAACAAGAAAGGGGATTTTTGAACAAATACTTAAGAGAAATCTCAGAGTGGCAGGAGAGAGAAAAAGATGCTTGGTTACAAGGGCAAGTGAAATGAACAGAAAATGGGCACAGCTGGAGAGCTGTGCTCGCTTTGCACAGATCCGCACAACCATGAAGATGCTAAGGATCACATCATTAACCCTGATGTGTTGAACACAAGGCCAGCAAAGACAGGGCAAGACACAGAGTGGGCCCAGGCAGGTGGGAGTGGAGGGAACAGGTGTGAGGCCACCACCATGGCCTAGAAGGAGTGGTGGGCATTCGGAGTCTTTATCTGAAAAGGACTTGATGTCAAGGCACTGTTTTTTTTATTTTTTAAAATTTTTTTCTGGGCAAACTCTGTGTCAATAAGCTAACTATCTAAGTAAGATATGGATGCAATGTACTGCTGCACTCCGTCCCTTCAGAGAAATCAGGAGCTCTTTCCAGAAGTTGTCCCAGTTGGGCTAGGAGCATCACTAAAGCTTATGGAGACACCGAGGATAAGAAATGTGTGTAAATTCCAGTCCCTGGGTCATAAGTGGAGACAGGGCCTCCTCCCGCTACCTGAATTATGGGATACACAGAGGAAACCTTGAACCGCGGGCACCTCTGAGGGTGGGTGCAAAGATGAAAACAGAAGGCAACTTCAGGAGCTACTTCTGGATCCTCCAGGATTTTCAGGCTTCCTCTGGCCTTTTCATCCTTGGGATTGCTCCAATCTTTATCAAAAAGAACACGTTTTCAAAATCCATTTAATCTCTTTGATGCAACACTTATTTTAAAAGAGAAATAAGAAAATTTGAAAGCAAGAAACAGCTTTCACTAATCTAGGTAGGCATGGGTATTCTGTAGATTTAATTGAAGTCTTAGAGTAAAAACCCACAGATTATTTTTAAGGGGCCACTTAATGACAATTTTGCAGGACACAGCAGAAATAAGCATATGGTTTAGAAATTAATTTGGATACATCAACCATTCAGACACATTATATTCTCATGAGTTTTGGAAACTTGGTACCTTTATTCTTAGTGGCTTTATTTATTCTTCCCCCAGATTTTCTACAGCTCATCTATGGTATAGACTGGAGTTTTTTTTTAATAAGCTATAGGCTACCTTACTTTGTGAATATATGAATTTCTCTGCCTTTTCACCTTTCTTCTTTCTTTCTTTTTTTTGTTGAGATACTGGCCTCTGTGTAGCTGGCCTTAAACTTGCAATTCACCTTGCCCCATACCGGGCCTGCTGTGCTTGAAAAAAAGAATCTTCTTTTCAAAGGCAGTTTTCACTGTCTTTTGCATGCGAATCATAGTAGTCCCATGGCAGCCTACCAGTAGCTTCCAGCAAGTCAAAGGCTCTGCACATCCCTGGAACAAGCAGGGAAGAGAGGGGATTCTGGCTGTGGGGAGAGAGAAGCTGTGCTCAGAAGATTTTGCTACCAGGACCAGCCTAAGGTACAGAGAAATGCCCACAGGAGGAACCAGGAGTTTCACCTTTTTAGAAAAGCAGAACTGAATGTGATGTGGGAGCCTTTTCTTATCTAGCACATCATTCTGCAGCTTGGGAGCCAGTGAGCTGGGTGTCATAAATAGCAGGAACAGTTGAAGAAGCTAAGAAGATGTCAGCAGGAGAAGCTTGGCGCTGACAAGACCGCTGTCTTCAGCTATTTGAGGACTCACCATATGGGACAGAAGATGCACTTCTGACCAGGGAGGCAGGTTTTGGCTCCATGGAAGGATGCTTTCTAATCACTGTCACTGTCCCACAGTGAACTGGGTGCTCTGGAGAAGGCCAAGGACACGCGCACTGGACGTGTTCAGGCTGCCACACCATCTGTCACGGACGCTGTCACACCAGATGACTCACTTTTAAAAATAACACTTTGTAATAATTATTACAGCAGAACATGTTCGTAGGAGACTTTTAAAAATAAAATATCAAGAAGACAGGACTCATCCTTATCCACTGTCCTTAGCTTTTCAGTCTGACGTGCTTCCATGCAATAGTTTTCTGTGCAATGTGAAATTGTACCTATTGAAAAACTTTGTAAATGCTTGTGTGTGACACGTACCACAAATTTTCACAAAATGCACATGTACTCGAAATCCATTTATATAGCTCTGTACTCTCCCCATGAAACATGGGGACTTTTGCTAGTAATCTTTAAAATAGGACTTTGATATTGAACATGAACTTGTCCTCCAAATAAAGTGTTTAGATATCTGGGTGAATATCTTGAACTTCTTTACACACACACACACACACACACACACATACACATCACATACATAGACACAACGTATGTATCGGTGTGTTTTATTTGAGGGAAAGACTTGGGCATAGTGACATTGGCTTAGAGAACATACATCTTTCTGAGTCTCCTGGTACAAGAAAGGTTTCCAAACCTAGAAGACTTTTATAAGGTTCCTTGTTTTATCACACTTCTGTCTATAAGTATATTATGTTTTAAAATATTTACTAATTCAATGGTTAGAATAATACCCCACTTTCTGATAAAATTAATTTCTCTTATTAGTAGTAGACTAGATAATTTGCATCTTTATATAACTTCCATATATCTTTTATATAACTTGTATATTTTATGCAATTTCCCAAATAAGTGGATGACAAAAATCTTAAATAAAAGAGACAAGTGGCTGATTTTAGGGCACCAGGAGGCTTAAAAGTCTCTAACAAAATTTGAGATTCTCTAGGGGCTAAGACAAAGAATTCTCTAAGCAGCTTAGTTATCAAATAAAGGAAGTGGATAAAGATAATATAGGAATCTGGGCAGGACCTTGGGAATCCCTTCAAGGACTTCTTCAAGTAATACATATGTTAATGTTGGAGAACTATGTCATGATAAAAGAAGGCCTTTACCACAGAAGTGAGATGCTTCCAGGTACAGTCTTTATCTAGTTTCTTGAGGCTGGAGCCAGGTATCCTTAGCTATGGCCTTGTCTTGTCCTTTGAGACATCAGGACTTCACCCACCATTCCGGGCTTCAGTGGGTCTGGGGAGTCACAGCGGTTCACTTCCTGTGCGTCTGCCACCCATTTCCAGACAAGGGCCCTAGGCCTCGGACAGACCACAAGGAAGCACAAAAGGCCAATTGGTTACTGTAAGTCCTGCTCACAGCCCCTTCATAGCGGTCTCCAACAAAATAATAAGATAAAACATATTTCCTTTACTTTTTTCTCCAAAGCTTAACGTGTACTAGAGAAGCCAAATCCTCACATTTACTGTGATGACTAACATGTTTGGCCAGATTGCCCTCATTCTGTTTTATGGTACAGCTGCTTATGTTTTCCTTCTAGCAAGTTACTAGCTTCCTATTCTAACTTACTTGTGTTAGTAGTCAATATTACAAACATTCGTCATCTCTTTTTCATTGGCAAAATTCAAGATCCTGTCTATGAGCTGTTTTGAAATACACACGTAATTGTTGTCAGTCGCAGCGATCCTCCAATGCTAGGCAACAGGAACAGTTGTTCCTTCAGCCAAATGCACCACGCAATGCACCTTTTCCAGCCTATGGGATGGCTGAGCGTCCCCCTCATACCTACAAAAGCTATCTCCTGCTGGAGAAAGGGATTTGGCCACACGCGGTGAAACACCCTGGAAATCTCTTTCCAAAGTGCGTAGCCCACACTCCTGGTAGCCATTTAGACCAGCAGTTTTGCTTCAGAGGGACACTTGGCAATGTGGAGATACTTTCGACTGTTGCATTTAAGGGAGTGTTACTGTCTTCTCCTAGGTACAGGCCAATGATGCTGATGAACGCCTCAATGAGTGGAGTGGTCCCCAACAATTAAGAACCATCCAGCCCACATGTCAGTCATACCGAAGCCAGAAATCTTGCTTCAAGAAGCTACGAGCACAAGGGTGGGGAAAGGCTCATCAAAGGAACTTTATTATATAGTATTTGTGAACATGGACAGTTAGAACATATGAGGTCTAACCTGAAATAAAATAAGAAATGTGATGGGTGTACTCTAAAGTCTATAGCAGTCAGAAGCACTGGAAACAGCCCACAGAAACATAAATGGATCTTAATACCATTGAGACAGGGTAAAAAGTGAACTCAACTTATAGCTCAGTGTTAGGGCTTATATTTAGAAATGTTCCTAGAGTCTCATGAGCTCATGGGTGGTGCTTTTGTTTTTTTTTTTTTTTTTTTTTTTGTCTTTTTGAGACAGGATCTCACTATGCAGTTCAGGCTGGCCTTAAGCTCACTTTGTAGCTCAGGCTGGTCTCGAACTCACAACAATCCTCCTGCCTCAGCCTCCCGAGTGCTGGGATTACAGGCCTGCACCACCACGCCTGGCTCTTGGGTGGTGCTTTTGGAAGGGACTGAATCATAGGTGTGAGCTGCTAGATTGGCTTGCTGATTGCTTTAACAGAGTTCTAGATGTGGCTGAATGGATTTGCTAAGGTAGAAGTCCTCTCCTGAGTGTGGGAAGCATCAGTCAAGAGGCTTACAGCTTGGATGGAATAAAAAAGGAAAGCAGAAGGAAGGCTGCAACCTCCTGTCAACCCTGCTTTGGACTGTTCCTCCTCTGTGATGTCCCTGTCATTCACCTATTAGGCAGCCAGCCAGCTATGGACCAAAAGCTCTACAAGCTGTGAGCTAAAATAAAGCTTTCCTTCTTTAATTGGAAGATGTCTGATATTGTGTCTCCCAATGCATCAGTAACTAAGATATTCATTCAAAGACTTTTTGTTTGTTTGTTTTTTGGTACCAGGAATTGAACTCACAGCCTTGTCCTTGCCAGGCAGGTGTTAGGCAGCTGAACTATATCCCCAGCCCCTATAAATAACACATTCATTCATTAAGACTTATATAAATTTGAAATATAAGTATACAAAGCAGCATATGAGAAAGCAGCAAAATAGAACATAGATAAGGAGAAATTACAAATAATTTGCCAAACTATCTATTCTGTTGTTCCTGAAATATTTTAAGACAGATACTAATTTAATTTATACTACTAGTTTCTCTTTGTTCATTGAAACAAAAGTTTGATTTGCTTCTTTGCAAAAGCATTTTTTGTCTATGATTTGTACTGAGTAAAATTTTGGACATTCTTTTAAGATTATGATACACAGGGTTCTAATTATTGTTATTCTTTAATTATTTTTAATATCTACTTGAAGATTGAGGAGATAGCTCAGGGCACAGTGCCTGCCTGGCAAAATAAGGTCCTGAGTTTGATTCTTGGTTCAAAAAAAATAATCTACTTGAATTACATTAAAATAAAAAAAATTACAAAGCTATATGATTTTAAAGGAAATGAGCAAATACATTAGTGCTACAATCCCTGAAGAAAGAGAGAAATGAAGGGATATGGCTGACAAACAAAACAGAATGAAACAAGGCTGCTCAGAGCAGAGAGAGCCCAGTTCAAATGTCCAGTGCTCGTGCATCACAGTTGGAAGAAGCTTTGCTCTCTTCTAACTCCTAGACGCGGAGGCAAAGCCAGCGCATAACCAAGACACCCTTCCACGAGTGTCTTCACTACCTGGAGAATACATGAAGCGCCCATGAGGCGTTCGCTAAAATCTGATCATGGCTTAGAGTAGGGAGGAACTTTCTATACATTTTCAAAACTCAGCTTTTATGAAAACCATATTGGCGAACATGAAGAATGAAAACATAGGTGAAATGAAGACCTTATTTGCTTTTAAATTAAAAACAGTCTCAAGTCATTCTTGGATAGGAAGAAAAACAAAAGCAATCATGGGCTACAGTGAGGACAAAGCAATTTTGCACCAAAACTTATTAGTTATACTCTAAGTTTCATTCAATATAAATTTCATAAGGCCTCTGTTCCGTGTATTATTAAACAAGAAAGAATACAAGTATATGATCTAAGCAGAATGTTAGGAAAAATACTTGAACATAAATCCAAGAAAAGTAGGAAGGGGGAATAAACACAAACGCAGTACGAAAGCATCAGAAAGCAGAAAAGAATGAGTTCTTTGAAAATTAAAAAAAAAAAAAAAAGAAGAAAAAAGTGGCAGACAGAGCTCTGGCTGAGTCGGGGAGAAAAGCCCATGTGATCTGGGCAGCCAGGCCCCCTCTCCCATCGTGGGCAGATCCTGGGTGGAGGTCCCCAGCCCAGCTCGGTGGCCCGGCTTCAGGAAGAGCATCACAAGGGGCTGGGACTCATCTGACTCAGGACGCCAGCCTGGGCACCTGCTGGGGTCTCTCTTTGTTTGGACTCACGAGCCCAACACCAGCGAAGCTCCTGCCTCTGTCCAGCCTCACATCCTTTCCAACGACCCTACTGCCCTTTTCCTGACAAAACGTGCATCTCCCTGTAAAATGTTGGCATCATTTTTGTTTTCCATACTCATACTCAATAGCTGACTTTTCAAGGAGTAAAGAGGAATTTACTATTGATATGTCTCCATGCATAATAATTTGCTTAGTTAACTACAGGAACAATACACTCGCACGATAACAGAAACCCAACAATATGATGATTTTAAATGAAAGAATCAATGATCATTTATTCAGGCTGTAATTTCACCCCGTTTCCTCCATAAGGTGAAAAATGTTAACAATGTAGAGTCGATCAGTTTCTGTCTAATCTTCTATATTATTTGTTCATGTTAAACATTTCAGTACGTTTGCGTGTTGGCAGAGCCCTGCCTGGAGTTCCTCCTTATACGGTTGGGCGTGGTGCAAGAAGTGAGCGAACGCCTAAAGCAGTGGGGCCCCGTAACTCACCACGCCACGGCGCTCCTCCTCTTCACTTCTGATTCTGAACTTCCAAGTAGCGAAGAGCAGCTAATGTGTGGCACTAGGAAGCAAATCAGGCTAGAAAATTCTGGGTAAAAGCTGCTCTTTTTTTTTTCCTATTGATAGCTCTCCAGAAAAAACAAACAACTTACATGAAATATAAGGGGGAAAAGAAAACTGAGATATTTGTGATATTTAGAGGAAAATCTTCATGTGATGCTAACGAGGAAATCATATTTAAAGTGTAATCAAAACATCCATGTTGAAAGGATTACATTGTAAACATTGCTCACAGGGGTGGCTGCTAGAGGTGATACAGAGGAGCACAACTTTGGACCAGGGGAACCAAGGACAATGTTAAAGGAGCAGATTCTCACCCAGGCCTCTCCCCTGCAGCTCCGATTGCTACAGAACAATTGCTCCAATTCAGGCTTGATAGTTGCCAAGGCTTACTCGCCCTCCATGGCGTGAAACCAAATTAAGGAAGCATGGCCTCGCTCCATGCTGGCTGGACAGGTACAGAAATTTGAAAGACTCCTTTGTATGTCTATCCCCTGTGCATGGAGAGCGGGGGGGGGGGGGGGGGGGGGGGGGGGGGGGGGGGGGGGGGTTGGGGGGGCGGCCTTGTGGAGCCTGGAAATGCCAATGAATAGAATCGTCTGCTTGCCCAAAGGACTTGCTTCGTGGGCGGGCTTAGAAGTGGAGAGGTGATGCAACTTATCAGCATAGGGAGTGTCCATGGCAACCGGGCCCAGGTTTCCTTGGAGATACTGTGCTTTGGCAGGAAGCCAGAGCGAGAAGGGTATTGGAATGGAGTCCAGGAAAGAGCAATGACACAACCTCTGTATAGGGACAGATTGTGCCAGATGTGAACACCACACAGGAATGGATGTGAGACTCTGCACAAGGCATGCCCCTCATACACCCAAGCACTGTGTTCTTAGGAAGAGCCTTGAAACCAGATCTATACTGGCTCTACTCCTAATTAAGCTAACATAGCTTTGTAACTAAATTTTTTAAGCGATTTCTCCACTAATTACCATTTGCTGATGGAACAAACAACTTTCTAGAGGAATAAAAATGTAAAACTGAAATGTACAATTAGAATATTTAAAAAAACATTATAATCTTGATAGTGACTTTTACAGGTTCATCTGTTTCCCCCTTTGTATAAGAAAGTCAGTATTTTGCATTCTTATATCTCTTATTTTTCCTGTTTTCGCTTTATGCAGTGTCTACATTTGAAAAAAAAAAAAAAGGTGCCATGCACTAAGATTGGAGCCTCACCCTAGACTTCATGCTGTAGAATGGAGGAAAGTCCCTGAGGAGTTTGACTTTTGTATTTACAGCATTGGTTTTAAGCTGCACTTGCCACTGAGCTTAACATTGCAGCTAAATTCCTACCATGTCCTCATGTGATTTAATTGAAGAATAGATGCAGGGAATTCCACAGTTTTCAATATGAGAATATTGTGGAGATTTTCTAAATTAGGAATCAGGATATAGACTAAGTCAGTGTATCATAAATCTGGGCACAGACAAAGGCTAAATATCCATAAATGGGTTATAGTCAATCTGCACTCTGCAGTCTAATAATAAAAAAGAAAAAATAGGGATACCAATGCAACAATGTGGGTGAATCTCAAAAGCACTGTGCTAAGTGAAAAAGACACAAAATACCAATGTCTAAATAATCTTACTTATGCAAAATTCTTAGAAAAGCAAAATCTAATAAATAACACAGTACACAGCTGCAGGGACTCGGGGTTGGGAAAGGGCTGGCCCCAGGAGCCAGAGGCAGGTGTTAGGGTGCTGGGAACATTCTCTTTCCTGGTTGTGGTGATGGTCGCCTGGCTGTGAGAGTCTGTTGACAACCTGCGTGATTTAAGGCTGAAAAATCAGTGACCTAATGGCACAGAATATAGACCTATTTAATAAAATTGATTTTTAAGAAGTCATTGTCCCTCATTCATCTTCTGATCCTGCACCATGTTTTGGTCTCCCTCACCCTGTATCTTTCCTTCTTCTTCCTTCCAGGCCCCTGACCTACAGAACAGCCAGCTGTCACTCTGCACACAACCTTACCACTGGCCTTCAGCATGGCTCCTCGGTGCCCACCTGCACTGTCAGAGCCAACCCATCACTGGCCTATGCAAAAACTCCTGGGAGGGTGGTAACTTCTAAGAATCTGACAACAATTCCTATGGAATCAGTAAAGGTGAAGTAGTGAAGTCTTCCAAACATGGATCCTTAGGGGATCTAAATGTCTAAACAGTTAATGAGAAAGTATATCCAGAATGCAAGCTGGAAAGAATGAGAGAAAACCCAAATTCTCTGAAAGTGTGTGGAACTGTACACAGACAGATTCATTTAATTACTACTTACTTTGTGAACATTTACTATATGAGGGACACTTCCCCAGACAAGAGTATCCAGTAGAGAATGAAGCAAATATCTGTCATTCCCATGGAATCTATGGTGTAGAGGTAAACTCTTCATTAACTAAATGTGTACAGGTAAACATAATACAGCTGGACACTACATACTATAAAAAGGATCAAGATGCAGTAAGTTATGAAGGTGTAGCTCTAACTTATAAGAAAGAGTGTCTTACTATTCTCATTTCTTGGACAAAATACCCAACTCACACAAGCGAAAGGGGGAAAGGCTTATTTCAGTTTTAGTTTGTAGAGGTTTCAGTCCATAGTTGGTTGGCCCCGGTGGGGGGGGCAGCATGGCAGAAGAGCAGCACAAAGGGGGAACAGCCCATGGTGGAGTAGGCCGGAGACATCATCAACAGTGAGCGCCCCTCTCCCTTTCATCCCATGCATAGCCACCTCTTGGTTGGTGCCACCATACCTGGGATATGACTTCCCATCACCCACATGTTAAACCAGTCAGTGGACGCATCCAGTTATCACACGCTTAACCCATATTCATACACCCTGGATTCCACTGACTGGATTCCCCATCTAATGTGTATGAGGCTTTGGGGGGGGGGCATCTAGCTATAAGCCAGAATAGGTTGCATAAAGTTCTTTCCCTAAAAAAAAATAATTTGAGCAGAGAGCTAGATGATTGCTAAATTTAGTTAGGCAAGGAGTAAGAGGAAAAATAACCCCCTTAAGGTGGGTAGCTTGTTTGAAGACTAAACCAGAAAGCATTTTGGTGCAGCATAGGTGCAAAGTGGCCCATCTACTAAAGCCCAGTAAGTGAGGGGAGAGGATCATGGGGTGAATTTGGTTTTTTTTTTTTGTTTTTTGGTTTTTTTTTGGTGGTACCGGGGACTGAACTCAGACCCTTGCACTTGCCAGGCAGGTGCTTATGCCACTGAGCCATCTTCCTGGCCCATGGGGTGAATTTGAAGAGCAGTGTACCCTACAAATCTGAGGGAGCTCAAGAACTTATGTGTATTCAAGATATTACAGATAGATTCAAAATGTTTTTCTTAGCGAGAGTGTAACATTAGTTTAAGAAGATCTCTCTGGGGTTGGGGAGATGGCTCAGTGGAATAAGTGCTTCTCTGGCAAGCACAAGGGCCTGAGTTCAATTTCTAGTCTTGCAAAGAAAAAAAAAAAATGACGATCTCTCTGGAAATTATTGGAAGAATGAATTGTAGGGGAGACACAGCTGCAATTAGGCAGTCCCTGTAGGCTTCCCTGGTAGCTGCTGAGGTGAAGGAAAATGGGGGCCTGTGTGTTATACAGGAGAGCAAAGAGAGGCCAAGCATCTGGAGATGGTAGAGAGAAGAGTATTTAGTGGTAAACAGGATGTAAGCAGTAAGATAGAACAGAAGCTATGAAGAATGACTTCCAGATTTCTTGATTCAGAAGTTTATCAAAATTAGGAATACAAGACAAACATGGAATTTGGCTTGGAGACTATAGGAATGAGGGATGCAGACAGCATGGGAAAGCTCCACTGGAGGACATAGATGGACAATGCATCACCTAGGGAAGCCAATGGCACCGTGCAGGTGGGCAACCCGGGGCAGGATTAGGGTGACCGTGGGGAGTCTGTGCTAAAGAGGTGTTCTGAAATAAGCAGCACTGAACAGCTTCATGAAAAAGAATGGGATGAGAGATTCTCTACCTAGCTAAGTAGAGACTGAGCTTCAGACAGGGGAACATCAGGACTATAGAGAGGGTCCAAGTGCCATGCAGTGGAATCCCAGGGGACCAGTGAGCAGAGAGCATTGTGGATGAAAGGGGGTAGTATGACATGGGGTGGCTGGACTAGTATTTCTGCTGCATAGAACCAAGGTGTGCACCCTGTAGATATTTATTCCAGGAGACCAGTGCTCAGGTTCCTCTTAATAAGTCTGGAGCCCCATGGATGGTCACTGTATACTCCGTGCTCTGTTTTTGGTTTGATTTGGTTTGGTTTTGGTCATAGGGAAAAGAAAAGAGACAAGTTGTGACTATTAATTCTTATTCTCAACTTAAATCCTGCTTAATCTATTTGCATTGCTTTCAGAAAGATTAATTTTACCCTTTTGGAAAAACGGACATGAAATGGCTAATCAGAACATGGAAAGAGGGTTAGGGAGGTAGCTCAGCAATCTAAGTGCCTGCCTGGCAAGCACAAGGACCTGGGTTCAAGTCCCGGTACTCCATGCCAAGCTGGCCCCAGAACCGCAGGTGTGTCATACTGGCCATTGAAACTGGGCATGGTGGTGCACACCTGTAATCTCAGCACTGGGGAGGCTGAGACAGGAGGACCAAATAAATAAATAAAAGATTAAAAGAAAAGAAGAAGACATATTCCCTGCATACCACTCTAGCCCCATCCCCAGGCGCACTGAGATGGTGTTTGAAGCTAGGCGCCCACGCCTATAATTCGAGATCTAGTGAGAGCCTGTAGACCTTACTAAAATACAAAAAGAAAGAAGAAACTTTGTTCAAATGTGTACCAACTTGTTCTTTATCATAACTATTACAACTACTAAAGAAGAGAAAATTATTTGACCTATTATTCCCACCTCTGTTCTTATTGGAAGATAATGCTGTCATTCATTAGTAGTCATGTTTTAATTGGCTGCCATCCTTACCAATCACTTTCTCTTGGAGGAGGTATTTAGAGAAAAATAATTTCCCTCCCAAGTGAACTCAGATGATCTATATCCTTGATATCTGTCACATGAAAAAATGTTTGGCTTCATCCAGATGTAAGAAATAAGAGCATGAGCTGAGGGCTGAGTGTGTATGTGTGCGAGTGTTGTTTCCATTTGATCTTGGCATAATGAAATTTTGTGTCACTGCTAACTAAAATATTCAAATATGCCTATGTACAGAACGATGTTCTGATTTCATCAACCATCTAATAGAATAAAGCATTCATGGGGCATCATTCCAAATTCTTTCTTGGATAATCACACATGTGAAGGATTACGCTACTCAGAGCTCACAGCTATAAGTTGAAACTGTTGAGAGGAACCACATAATTCAAGCCTGCTTCACTGGTATGCTGGCAGGTGTTTTAGCAGTCAGATTTCAAGGGAAAAAAGTCCTGACTTGCAGCATTTGCCAATTTCTATGCTATAAAACTTCCACCATGTCTGATTCTGAACTGCAGAATGACATGATATTGAACCAACGGCTTATAAGGGTTCTGGAAAGCTGACACTCAAACTGGTAACAGCTGGTTCTGGGGCACCACTGCAAGGAGGGACCCAGATGACAGATGAGTTATCAGCAGGGCATTCTGACTGCATAAAAATTATCCAATCACAGTAAGAAGCAAAATCCTGTTAGTGCTGGGATTAAAGTGCAAATTTAACATTTCTTGCAGCCAGACTCCAGAAAAAGTCCAAAGTTTATGAAAAATCATTTTGCTTCAGTTAAAATTCTATGCTTAGGCATAAAATAATAGCATTATTATTATATATTATTAATTCAGAAAATAATTTTCTCCAGAAGCTCATAGCAAAAATTCCTTGAGAGTTAAAAAGGCATTGACAAAAGCATAGGTCCGGTGTGTGTGTGAGACCACTTGGGCCACCAGATCCTAAAGCAACCCAGACCTCAGGCCCAGTGTGGAACCCTTCAATAGAACTCCCTGCAAAGAGGCTAGAGGCAAGACCCACCCAGCTGGTTCAGGAGCAGAACATCTTGCCAGAGTGACACAAAGGGTTCACCTGCAAGGCCACATCCACCTGGAGGAGTCTAAACTTCTTAGATCTGGACCTGGTACTAAGGTAATAACTCTATCTAAGCTCTACACCAAAGGTCAAAAGTCAGTGGTATACAAAATGACAAAGAGAAGGAACAAAAAGCAGTCACAGGCCCCAAGTCCACCCAATACAAATGCAGAAGACACTAGCATAGAGGAAATTGGGAATTAACACCTGAAATCTCTGAGATAATAGCATTGGAAGTAAAGAAACAACTTCAGAAAGGTATAGAAGAGATAAGATCAGAAATAATTTCTCAAGTAAAAAAAGTGGTGATAACTATAATCAAAGAAGTACTAAGTGCTTCCAAAGAATACATTGATCAAAAAAAAAAAAATAGGGCAGAATATAAAAATGATGGAACCCCTGCAAAAGCAATATAGGAAAGAAATAGAATGTATGAAATAGATTCAAAGTGATATACAAGAAATTAAAACCTGAATCATAAGCTGGCAAATCTGTTTGAGTGAAAGTGAAAATAGACTTTCTGACCTTAAAGACACCATTGCAGCTACAGAAAAAGTAAGCAAAGATCTTTTAAAAACAACTAGGATGCAGGGGAAAGTAATTCAACACCTGCAAGATGATGAAAAGATGAACAATGTGAGACTAATAGGCATCAGTGAGAAGGAAGGAGTCAATACAAATGATATAAAAAGAATATGGGCAGAAGTAATAGCAGAAAACTTCCCAAATATGGGGCAACAATCTGACATTCATGTTGCTGAGGCATATAGAACTCCAAATAACATCAACCCAATTAAAACCACTCCCAGACATATAATAATCAAGATATAGAAATTCAGCACAGGAACAGTGTACTAAAAGCCACTAAAGAAAAGAAACAGATCACATTTAAAGGAAAAACCATTGAGAATAAGGGCAGATTTCTCTTCACAAACCATCAAGTCAAGAAGAGCATGGAGCAAAGTACTTCAAGTCTTGCAAGAAAACAAATTCCAACCCGGACTGATATACCCTGCAAAACTCTCTTTAAAGTATGATGGAGAAGTAAAATACTTCCATGACAAAGAACAACTAAAGAATTTCATGATGACAAAGCCAAGCCTACACAGACTACTAAGTGATGCTCTAGAGAGGGAGCAAAATGATCATAACCCCATGAATGAGAATGAAAAGAACCCACCATATAGGGTAAACAATAGTAGTCTTTCAGTTATGCTTTTGTATACAGCAGCAAAATATTTCCAACACCACACTACAAATGGACTTCTCTTGCACCATATGGGACTACAGGGTGGACTTCAAGGAAATAGCAGTAGCTCCGTCCTGCAAGTGACACCTGGTCCCCAGTGAGTGTCATGGTCATTATCCATGTTCACAACACACTATAACTTTGTGTGATATCCTATCCTCAGACTGTTAGAAGTGATGGTCATTTATTTGTCATTCCAGAATTTGTCTTATGTTTTATTCTTAGTACTTCTTTACTATCATGAAAACTTTTTCTTAGTTCAATTGTTTTGAAAATTTTTAATTTTAATTAATTAGTATTTAATATTCTGAATATTGCATAATCTTAATTTTTGTTTTAAGATTCATACTATATCTTTGAATTACAATTTATCTAAAAGACATCATATGATATCTTCTCCTAGTGTTAGAAACTTTAAAAATTATATTTCCATTTTCTGTTTACCTTATATTACTTCTTCCCTATCCTTTCTACACAAATACACACACACACATATGAAAAAAAGTAGATGTATAACCTGACATAAGATTGGTACTGTTTCATAGAACTCTTCAATGACCTTTTAAATAAGGGTTCATCTAATATATTTTATATAGTTCTGCATAACTATCACTTTGAGACCTCTTTATTGTTTATCCAGGAGCATACTGCAACTTCTCTTGCCTTTTGAATTATGGTCTTTGTTATTTTCTGTATGCTACATCTGCAGGTATTAAAATATTTCAAGTTTGTATAACTGGAAAATATTTTACTTTTAGTTTCAAAGGTATGTTTGCTAAGTATAAAATTCAAAGAGAATACATCATTTTTTTTTCTTTCAAGTCCTTTAATTAGTCTAGTTTCTTACACATGTGGTCCTTTTTTTTTCTTTCTAATGTGGAATAAGATGCTATTTAATTTTGTTCTTCCATAGCTAATATTTTTTATGTATATGCTTTAACCATTTTTTTCTTTATAGTAAGTTTAGGGCAATTTCATTTTTATGTGTCTTGGTATGATTTTGTTTAAATTTCTTGTGCAAAAAGTTCATTTTTCTTGGAAATGTGGTATTATAAATTGAACTAAATTCAGAAATTTTAAATATTTGAATATTTATTAGCTACTCCTTTCTAGTTTGAGAATTCTAATTATATGAACATAAAAAAGAAAGGAGCAGTTAATGCTTACAATTTTTGTTTTTACTCTGATTTTTTTCCTCTCTTGAATTTCTTATAACTTCTTAGTTATTGTTTTTTTTAAACAAAATTTATACATTTATATCTGGTAATCTGAAGGACTAATTTGCACATAGCATCATGTAATACAGCAATGGCTGCTTCATTCCTGTTACTTTGGAAATCTTGTATCACGTATCATGCTGTTTTCTTCTATCACTGTTTTGTATTCTTTAAAAATAATAATAAAAAGTACAAAAAAAGGCATTGACAAAATATCATGACATCATTTAGTGCTGGAGAAATCTGGCACTAAATCTCCAATCTGACTCGTAATCTACAAACTGATCTTGCTGACCTCCTTGTCTGTGGGTGCTGTTTTGCCTCAGCTACTGGGATGAGAACCTTAGGTCTTCACAGATGTGTGCATGAATCCCCAAGGAAATCTGCTCACCTCATAACAGCCAGGAGGCAAGAGAGAAAAGAGAAGCCAGCAGGAGGAATCAGGGACAAAATTCAAAAAAGGGCAAAAGGTCAAAGGTCAAAAGGACAAAAGGTCAAGCTGCATATGACCCAATCCTTCCTGCTAGGCCTACTCACAATAGTGCCATCAAATCAGATTTCACCAATGGATCACTTTGAGCCTTGATGATCCAATCACTTTCTGAAAAACCTCACTTCTGAACAAGACTTTAGGGACATGCTAGGTCTAAACTGTAACAAGGAGGAGAATTTGGTGAAGAGGAGGAAAGAAATGACTACGCCAAGCAGAGACACGCTGGGCCTTCTGAAGAGTGGGTGGGAGCTGTGGGGCTGGAGCCCAAGCACTCAGGCTTCAAAGTAGGCATGGGTGAGAGGCCAGGGAACCCCAGACAGGAAGGCTCAGAAGCCAAGTGGAGTTAGTAATAATCAGAGTTCCAGACGTACATGTTAGGGTCACAGAAAGTACTCTGCAAAGCTAGAGACGGAACAGAAGAGCGAGAAATCCTGCCAAACTACTCACTTATAAAGGGGACTATTGGCTTTTCATTCGCTTTTGTTTCACATTATGTTTTTATGCTTTTCATTGCTGATGGTATTCATTTGAAGATATAACTAAACTGTATAATTTACAATTATGGAAAGAACAAAAGGAAGTGTTCAATAAAGTGTTATGAAAATAAACAAATTAGAAAACAACTAGCATTACCTTCTTCCTGACTTAAGCTACAATATTTTTGAATAGATACATCATTGAACAGTGAATAGATACACATTTAAAGATACATCTTAAATACATATATGCTTTGGTATAACATTTTAAAAATTAAATATAGGACTGGTATATAGCTCAGTGGCACAGCACCTGCTTGGCAGTGTGAGGTCCTGAATTGATGCCTGGTACCAAAAAATATTTTTTAAAGAAAGTAATTGTGTCTGTCTGTGTGTGTGTGTGTGTGTGTGTGTGTATTCTTGATTTTTAAACTTGAGAAGAGACTAACTTTTATTAAATATTTGCCAATTGATATTTTTCTATGATGTAATGTGATTAATGAATTCAATCTGTTGCATTTTATGATTTTGAACTAGCCTTATATTCCTATCATAAACTCTCCTGGCCGTTGTCTGGTCAATTTTTGTTGCACTAGTATGTAGCATTTGGGAATACACAAGCCAAGCCAATAAATAAGAAATGAAGGCAAGTTATTAATAGAGCTCATTAGAGAATGCACCTGAAAATGCTAAAATGGTCATTTAAAAAAAGAGTTTAGGGGCCAGGGAGATGGGTTAGTGGGATAAGTGCTTCCCTGGCAAGCGCAAGGGCCTGAGTTCAATCTCCGATTCCACAAAAAAAAAAAAAAAAAAGTTTAAATAAGTGATCAAATCCAGAATGGTCAGTTTTCCATTGAGGAAATAGTTGATATCAAATAGAAATTTCTCAACTTTACAGGGAGATTAAATTTTAGTAAATAAGGAGAAATGATATGATTATAAAAGGAGATTATTAACTTGCAAAGATGTCAACCAAGTGAAATTTTTAGCACACCTAAAAAAAGATTTTATCTAGTTCCAGAAGAAAAAGTGATAAAGTTCATCTGATGCAGTACTTAGGCAAAAATCTTAACTCCTCCTTTCCTCTACCCGCAGTCAAGGGACAAATTTGATCTCCTCAAGTTTTTAACAAATAGTTTTAGATACAACTGGATGACCACATATCTGTGCAAGCTAGGTCTAGACCTCAACTCATGCTCTGAAGCAAATCTCAGATGGTTTGAAGAGGTGAATGTGAACGTGGGCACATACGTAAGCAAGCAGAACGCATGCCCACACCAATACCCCGCCTTCAAAGCGGTTCCAGTAGCCGGGCGTGGTGGCGCATGCCTGTAATCCCAGCACTCGGGAGGCTGAGGCAGGAGGATTGTTGTGAGTTCGAGACCAGCCTGAGCTACAAAGTGAGCTTAAAGCCAGCCTGAACTGCATAGCGAGACCCTGTCTCAAAAAGACAAAAAAAAAAAAGCAGTTCCAGTGCTACTGAGAACTCAGTCCTGGTTCAAGAAAAAAGTTGATTTTGTTAGTCAGAAACAATCTATGGAGATAAATAAGCCAGAGTTGGAGAACTAGGAAAGCATTTTATTTTATAAGAGCTCACGCTCTGAACACGTTTTAAAGTGGAAGATACTGGGGGAGCAGATTGTTCAGCTGTCCAGGAAGGGAGAATACGTGTATTTGATAGGTTTGAAGAACAGCACTGGGAAGGTGAGACTAGGGCTGCAGAAGAAAAGGAGTGGGGGTGGAAGAGAAGGAGGGAATATGTCGGGTACACAGCAGGAAGTAAAACACCCAACACCTCAGACCTTTGGCCCATTGTAAAGATCGTCTTTCCCTCTGAGAGAAATGAGAACTGCTGAGCGAATAAGTACCATAACACAGATTTTTGAAAGACTGTCCTCCCCACTGGAGGGCAGATTGGGATGAAAGGCTGAAGACTACTGAGGAGGCTTCAATGTTTCCACACGGGAGATGGTGGGGGCAGGAATGGGACAGTAGCCAGCGAAGTGGGATTCTGCGTAAATCTTGAAGGAAGCAGAGACATGATTTGTTGAAAGAAATTAGAAGCATCACTCAGCAGACTAAATGTTTGGCTTGGTCCACAGGAAGACTGCTATGGTCATTTTCTACCAGGGAAGGGCTGCCTGCAGGTCCTCCTGGAGCAGGTGCTGACTGGGCAGTGGGCTCTGTGAGTGCATCTATCCATCCAGGGGTTATGACTGGCATGGGGTGTAAATATGAGAATTTTCTACATCCAGATGATATTTAAAAGCATGCAGCGGGAGGAAGCAATCACAAGAGTTACTGTACTGGTGTCAACATGACAGTGCAGGGACCACACCTTGGAGCGCTATCACATCCTTTTCGCAGCCCAAAGATTAAGGATGCAGAAGCAGCACACATAGCCCTGCTGGGGAACCTTCCTCACAGGCAGGTGCACCCTGTCCACTGACCTCCCCGGGGCGGAGTTCATTCATGTGGCCACACACGGCCAGGAGGGTAAAATCTTGATTATTCAAACTGCGCTAACCCAGATCAACCTTGGGCATTCTACTGTTGGAGAAGGAAGGAAAATGAGATTGTCAGTGGCCTCTGCCATTGTATTAATCAGATTCTTTTTTGTCTGCTAACAGAAAATATTTGAGAAAGATAGAAAAACGCTTACTGCTTTTATGCAGGCTGCAGTCTGAGAAAAGACTATTGGTGTAGAGGTCAAAAGAACAGAATTTTAATTTTGGGTGTGTCACTTGTGAACACTCAGAAAATTTGTGATCTTCGGAAATAATTTTGAGAAAACAAGCAAAGGGCACTGAGTCTGGAGTCGGAACACTGAGGCTCCATGACTTACAGAGGAGTGTCTTTGGATTCCTCATCCAAAGGAGAAAGTTCAACCCATCACCCTTGTAACTGGTGGGCGGAAAGGACCGGTGAAGGCAGACTGAGCACAGCACGATGACTTAACACTGGAGTCTTTGCTTTCTTCATTTTGGTTTCATCATTGATAAAATTGCCACACTTCACGAAAAATCAGAGTGCACCACGAGATGCTGCAACATTTCCATAGAAACTTGAAAACTGCCCGAAAGAACTTCATGGTTAGGGGCCTTCAGTAGGATCAAATTCAAATGAAAGATAGTAAATGTGTACCTTGTTCTCCCTCATTTTCCCTTTAAGGAGAAAAACTGTTCCACTATCAAAGACATAAAGAACAGAATTCCCTGGTGTTGTTTTTGGTCCTCTTTGCTTATATTCTCAGGATGTATGTGAAAAGTCATTTTCAGCTTCATACACTTTAATAAAGGCAGGAAAAGGTCATCCTCAGTTTTATGTAACAATGGAAAATCTTTTATTTATTTATTTGTATTTTAGGACAGGATCTACAGGGTCTATAGGGTCTTGCTATGTAGATCGGACTCCTAGTGATCCTCCTGTTTATAGCCTCCCAAGCGCTGGGGTTACAGACATGCACCACCATGCCCAATCTCAGTCTCAATCTCTGTCTCAGTGTACCCTGGGGGCGGGGCTGGCACAGCAGGCCCAGGGATCAAACCTTCAGCCTCTGCACCTGCCTAAGCAGGTGCTTTAATCTACTGAGCTATTTGGCCAGCCCTTGGAGTGGAAAATCTTTTAGATTAGGAGAAAATTTGAGGTCATTTAATGTTTCTAGTCCTGAGGTTTTTTTCTTATGACTTGTATCTGGATGTCTCTCCTAAATGTCATACACTCAGAGGTGTGGCTTTTTGGAAGTGGATGGATCCAGGATGCGAACCTAGAGTTTAAGGGTGTGTGGTAACTAAATTAGTCCATGGATTGATTTAGTATAGTTCTGGTTGTGGGTAATGGGAAGGCCCACAGCTGGGCTGTGGATGATAGCAACCAAAAGCCTCGTAGCCTGGTGAATAAAAGGGGAAGGGAGGCTTGCTTTGTTGCTTTGTTCTCTCCTGCCTGCCCTGCCTTGGACTGTTTCTCCTCTGGGATGCCCTTCTGCCAAGCCCTCCTGCCATGGAGCCAGGCAACTTTGAACTGAAACTTCTACATACTGTGAGCTGAAATACACCTTTCTTCTTTAACTAAGGGGTGTCAGGTATTTTGTCCTAGCCATGAGAAAAGTAACTAAGATAATCAATAAAAATAAAATAAATAACAGTGTCCCTATTTACGGAGCATATTACTTAAGCTTTAATAATACTTAGCCATTTGACTTCAGAGACATACATAAAAGGAATATTTGATTAAGCTACCTTGAAAAATATGTATAATTTTTGGCCCAATATCAAGGCATAGAGATGGTGTAAAACACTGTTTAAAGGAAAATTATAGTGACCTCAGATAGCAGATTTGTCAGAGCTAAATAGAAAACAAATGCAGACATATGTCACTTAACCACAGATGTGTGTTTTCATGTGTGTCTCTAAGTGAGGGAGGCATTGTGGAACTGTTGCAGAGTGCACCCACACACCTCCTGGGACCACGTGACGTCAGCAGCCAGTGTCACCCACTGTGGACCTGTAGCCCAATGTAGATGGAAAGTCAATGCACTTTGACCGAAAAGACCATCCAAAGTATGAGGAAACAATTAAAACCTCAATTCTATAGAGAAAACTCTAGCTCTCACAAATTTTATTGACAGTCAACATTTATTAAATAATTAAGATTAGTTGCCAAGTTTATAGAAACTGTCTCAGAAGATAGAAGAGAAGTAACATTGCCCAGCTGTTTTGGTAAAGCTAAAATAGCCAAAAGTCAAGAATTGAATGAAAAAGGAAAATCCTAAACCTGCCTCACTCATTAACATATATGAGAGGGCCGGCCAAATAGCTCAGTGGATTAAAGTGCCTGCTTAGGCAGACGCAGGGGCTGGGAGTTCAATCCCTGGGCCTGCTGGGTGGACCCCACACCTGGGGTGTGCTGAGACAGTGATTGAGACTGTGTGTGATGGCACACGCCTATAATCCCAGCACTTGGGAGGATCACTACGAGTCTGATCTATATAGTGAGACCCCGCAGACCCTGTCCAAAAAAAAATAATAATAAAACCACACATGAAAATCCTAAGCCATAATCCTAAGTGAACTGGATACTCCAATGTGTTAAAAACACACAGTTCTTCCACTGGGTTGGTTCAGGAATACAAGGTTAACAAACATGAAAATGATCTATTTTACTAGCTTAGGACATAGATTCCCTCCTCCAAGGAAAGGAAAAAAGCTATGTGATATTTCAACTGATAAGTGCACATACACACGCACACACAAAGCATTTGGTAAACTAAACTTGAAGTCCTAATAGCCAAAAATAAGAGTAAGCCACATAGCTCAGCAGACTAAAGCACCTGCTTCAGCCGAGTGCAGTGGGAGGGGTTCGATCCCCAGCATACCATGTCTGCCACCCCCAGGGTGCACTGAGACAGCAACTGAGACCAGGCGTGGTGGTACATTCCTGTAATCCCAGGGCTTGGGAGGCTGAACACAGGAGGATCACTGAGTCAGATCTGTGCAGTGAGACCCTATAGACCCTTACTAAAATATATTTTTAAAAAAGACAAACAAACAACAAAACAGTTTTAGCAATTTACATAGAGAAGAAAAAATTTTTCCCTGACAGCATGTGACAAAAAACCCAATGCACAGCACACATATACTACAAAAAGCCCACTAAGCAATATTTGATAGTGAACACTGTCATGAATGAGAAAATCAAACACATTTTCCTTAATTGCCTCTTTTTTTTTTTTTTTGTCTTTTTGAGACAGGGTCTCACTATGCAGTTCAGGCTGGCCTTAAGCTCACTTTGTAGCTCAGGCTGGTCTCGAACTCACAACAATCCTCCTGCCTCAGCCTCCCGAGTGCTGGGATTACAGGCATGCGCCACCATGCCCGGCTACATTTTCCTTAAAATCAGAGGAAAACAAAGCACTCATCAACACCTTTACTCAAAAAAATGTCTTGCCACAGAGGTAGCTAGTGGTATAAGCACCTTGCCTTAGGCAAGTGCAAGGACCCAGGCTCGATCTCTGGTCCCACATGCCATGCCAGCCACACCCTAGGCATATGAAGCCTGTCACCAAGACTGGGCGTGGTGGTGTACACTTGTACTCACAGCACTAGGGAGGCTGAAACAAGAGGATCACTATGAATGTGAGGTGTGGCGGGAGACCTTATACCAAATACACAATTTTTTTTTAAAAGTCTTGTCCACACAGTCGCAAAAATAAAAGAGAGAACACATAGGTTAAAAAGAAAGATGCACAGTTACCATTAAGAAATAACATGACTGTTTCATGAAAGTATTTCAAAATCTTTAGATTATTTTCCATTATGTAACATTGAAACATTCAACTACATTAAAATGAAAAACTTCTGTTGATCACAGATATCATAAGATAAATGAAAGACATTGCAAACAAGGAGAATATTCCACAAAACATCTGAGAAAGGAACAGTTGAAGTTCAAAGTAAAACAGGCAACCCCTGCCCCGGCCACCAGGCCTGAAGCATGAGGCGCGGTGCCCACAGTGAGGAGGAGCAGGTGGCTGCCTCCCTCCCAGGGGACCCGGCTCTCAGTCCTCACCACCCTGGCCCTTCGTGACACGGTGCTGTCTAGAAAGTCTTCCCAACCCCAGCCAGTTCAGCCAACCGAGGCCCATCCACCAGAGGCCACCAGACGAGACACGACGTCTTGGTTTCACCCCTTTGTGGTTTCGCTTTGTATTTAAGCAAACAAACAAACAAAAAGGAAATAAACTTGAAAATTGTTTGTCATCATAAAAATGAAACAAAAAATTAAAATATTTATTAGGCCAAAAAAAAGTAAAACAATCAATGCGAAAAGATCATGTAATCTTAAAACTGAGCTAGTGACCTGGTTAGGTTTTCATAAAAGAGGAAATAGATTTCCAGGGAGGTGTGAGAAGATGCACCAGTTTATCCACAGCCAAGGAAATGCCAGAGAGAGTCGTCACAGCAAGTTTCACATCAAGAGAACTGGCCAGAGTCCAGGCCTGGGTGCTCAGGTTGGACAGGAACACGGGGCTCCCGACACTGCAGCGTCCATCAGCCCGAAGCAGCTGAACTTTGTCAGGTGGTGGCAACAGACAGTAACCTGGGATCCAGAGTTACTTTGGCAGGGCTGGTGTCCTTGGTAGCCTTCCCCATGCCAGGAGACATGCTGCAGGATGCCAGGCATGTGTTTTTCTGGTTGCAAAAGTAATATAGACACAGCAAAAGTAATATAGACACAGTGGGAACATG
>PVKA01019908.1:30439-41343 GCA_004027165.1 Ctenomys sociabilis
AGTCCTTTTTTTTTTTTTTTTTTTTTTTTTTTTTTTTTTTGTCTTGTTTTTGAGACAGGGTCTCACTGTGCAGTTCAGGCTGGCCTCAAACTCACTTCATAGCTCAGGCTGGTCTCGAACTCACAACAATCCTCCTGCCTCAGCCTCCCGAGTGCTGGGATTACAGGCATGCGCCACCACGCCCGGCCAGTCCTTTATTTATATCCCCTTTTCTGTTTTATTTTGTCAGAGATGGATGTTCCATTACAGTTAGAGAAGCTGTATTTGGAGAAGTCTTTAAAGGATCATTTCATACTTGATGTTAGTCCAAAGACTGAAGGCATTTGAATTCAGAAAAATAACCCAAAATAAGTCCATAATAGTAGTGAGTTATCAGCACAACTGGCAATTGTCCGAAGTTGGTGACTTGAGCCTTTGTTTAGAGAAGATATTATGTCTACATCTTGTCCTCTGAATAACTACTATGAAGACAACAATATGCAATGTATTAATTATTGTAACTGTCCTACTAACCTGTTGTGAAATTGTTTTATTGATATTTTATCTTTTTTCTCATTAAAATGAAAAAAAATAGACAAGTACACACCTTTCAAACTCCATTGCAACAACTCCCAAAGAAAGGCCTTTGTGCTTTTTGTACAGTTTGTCTTCCGATTGAGAGAAGCGATTCTCCATCCTCTCTCTTGTGCAGATTCTCCAGTTGGATCCTGTACCCCATCCAGTCACCCTCTCACAGGGGAGCCAGCCGGTTCCCTCTGGAATCGGCTTTCATTGGTAGACTTCTGCAAGCCACTATGGCAGCATTTCAGATTCTCTTCTCCTCCAGTTTCTCTCCACTTGCATTCTCAGATCTCACCCCAAGGTAATAACCCACAACAAACTATAAGGGTTACTCAAAAAAGACAGTATATTAATTTGAAAAAATGATTGCATAAATGACACATTGCTACTTTTCTTTCATTTATCTATTTGATACAGGTCTCACTACAGAGCTCAATCTCCTAATGATCCTCCTATTTTCAGCCTCCCCGGGGCTGGGATTACAGGCATGTGCTGCCCTGCCCACACTCAGTCACAGACAGCATGCCCTGGGGACAGGGCCTGTGTGGCTGTGGGGCCGGGGATTGAACTCTGGTCCCTGCGCTTGCCAAAGCGGGTGCTTAGTCTGCTGAGCTATCTTGCTGGCCTGACACAATGCTATTAGTACCCCTCAAAACATTCTCCTTCACTTTAATCCCATTTTTCCTATCATTCTTGATACTTTCTGTACCAGTTCTGGAGTTTTCTTTCATTTCTTCTACAAGGTGTGATCAAAAACTCAGTGAACACCGTTGCCTTGGGCAGAAAGGAAACTCATGCAACATGGCAGTCTGTCCTTACTCATCTTAGCCACCCAGTCTGCCACCATGTGACTTCTGGGTCTTCCCAAAGTTCAGATGATCATGAAAGGCTAATATTTTGAACCAATTCAGAACATGGAAACCACCACAACTACAAAACTAAAGGTACTCATGGAAGGAGACTTGAAGCACTGCTTCAGAAGGTAGCCAGAATGATGGAATCAGTGCGTTCAAGATGTGTGGGAGGACTTTAAGGGGGATTCATGACAAATACGTCTTCTATGGTAATAAATTTCTTTCAGTTTAAACATTTGCTGTATTTCTCAACCATATGTTGTAAAGAGCCAACTCAATCCCTCTACTTTTTTCAGTGTTTCCTTTTCCTGCATGCTGTCTCCCTCCCTTTCAATATGGAAATCATGTAAACCAGCCACCTCCAGGCACTTAGGCTCCTCTCCTGCCCATTTTTCAGAGCCTGCCTCCCCAACACACAGAAATGAAGGCTCAGCCTGCCTGGGAACTCATCATAGCATCCCAAGTCACAAACTTGTCTTTGATAAAGTTGTTCATCAAGATTTTCTTTCAGGCAACGACTGAAACACTTACCATTTATTTGCTTTAGTATTCAACCATATCAATGTCCTTTTGGGTGAAAACACTTCCTGGTGTTGTATAAAGAATGTGACCTTTAAAGTTTGGCCACCTGGTGTAGAATTTCAGTTTGAGTAAATTATTGAACATCTGAGCATCTTGTCTTCCTCTTCTGTTAAGTTAAGATGTAAATTTACTAGACTATGATCAATTCAAACATTGCTCAGTTCATGGAACATCTTGTGGAAAATCTTGGCCTTTGGAAGGGAAAAAGTAACTGGTAACTACTGGTAACTTAATGTATATTCAATATCCTGCAAGACACAGTCGGAGGAAAATACTCTTGGTGGAGTACTGGGGATTCTTAGCGATCTAAATTTTTTTTTTCCCAATGCCAGGCTGAAATATTCATTTGAAAAATTGAAAACTCAGATGCAATGTATTATACAAAGAAAGGTTTTAATACTGTAACAAAAGTGTTGGGAGGTAACAAAAGCCATTGTTACCTGTCCCAGGAAGGAAGGCATTCACTGAACACCAAGCAACACTCCCAGCAACATAAACAGAACAAAAAGAACAGAACTGAACAACATTGTAGCTCGTTGTGCCTCGGACCTCAAGCATTGGCTAGCTCAGATGTCACTATGACACCCACAGAGTGGTCATAGCACACTATGTCACAAGATTGCTCTGAAGGGTAACAGGACATTGAGCTTGGAGGCCTGGGAATGGGAGGACTCTTTACCCTGTCACCTTCCACTCCTACTTTGCTACTTGTACGTTCCATCTCCTCTGCTTTGCTACCTGTATGTCCCTCTTTTGTCTCTGGGACAAAATACCCAACACTTAAAACTTACCAGAGGAGAAATCTACTTTGGATTGGGTTTCAGTCTCTGGCCCCCCGGCTCCAAGGCAGAAGCTACACCCTGGAAGGGCCTGGCGGAGGACAGCTGCTCGCATCGTGATGTGCTGTCCAGAAAGCGGTGAGTGAAGGGAGGAGCACCTGAGGACGCGGTGCTCCCAGGCCCGCCCCAGCAACCAGCCTGCAGGCAGGCCACGCCTCCTCAGAGCAGCCCCGCTCCAGCACCTCCTAATCAGTGAGTCTCAGATGCGCGAGCTTTGGGGCCTTCCCAGATCTCAACCAAGAGCCACACTTCCTCAAAATGTCCACGCTTCACCAACCACGCCATTACCTGTCTTGGGGGCAGATTTTTGAGAGTGTTAAAGGACAATCTGCAGGGTTAACCAAGAATCCGCTGTAGACATCATTGCACTTGGGCAGCTACAGTCGCTAGGACACAGAGTGCCCAAGGCCATGTGGCCCCGAGGCTGGGCCCAAGGAGAAGACTCAGGCTGGATGCAGCACAGGCAGTCACAAGGACAAGACACTGCCTGCAACCCCCTGAAGGGCAGAGCCCTGGGTCACGACCCTGAGGCGGATGAGCTCATGCTGGGAGAAAACATCAAATATTACTCACAAAGACCATCCTGAAGACACCATTCAAAATATTTAGATACAAGAAAATTTGGTAAGGCTCCTAGCAGAAAAAAATGCAGGAGACAGCCTCTTCAGGTTTGAGGGAGGAAGACTTCAGATTTGAGGGGGGAAGACTAAGAGTCCAACATTTTTAGTAGTCCAACTTTTCCTTCTTTGTCAAAGAAAATATATTCTTCAAAACACAAAAACTTAGATAACTCATGGTCTGCACATCCTTCAGGAAATTTCACTTGAAGACACAGTCCAAAGAGAATATACCCCAAAATACAATAAAAAAGAGAAAAAAATGTAAGCATATACCAAGAAGTAGAAGCTTGGTAGGTTACATTAGCTGGTAGCTTTCCATGCGAGAGAAAATGAGTTTTTATTTATTTAAGGTAGCTAGCTAGTCCCTCCTTAAAACAATAACAAATGAAGCAACTTTTCAGAAAAATTATATTCTAAGAAAATTATTTTTAACAATGAAAAACAATGCCGCACATAGCTCCTGAAATTCTAGTATTCTGTGCATCCAAACTCCATTTAAATTACACTGTCATTTCAGAAGAAATAGAAACTAGTCAAAATAGTAGCAGGGATTAACCTACATCAAGCTTCTCCTTATTCTGTCTTTCACTTAGTACTTACCAATACACATAAATATAGATGGGGGTTGCTTTTTCTCCAGCTATACAAAATGACACAAAAATAAACAGAAGAAATATAAGGTAATGTTTACTATGGGTGAGAACCAGGGCAAGCAGCTGTTGTCACTTTGTGATATACATTTCCCCCCAAATTTTCTGCCCTAAACAAACAACTGTTACAGAACAGACACTACATTTCAATGTGGTCAAATGATATTGAAATCAATACGTGTAATTAGACATACATATAACATGCATTTAAAAAATTGTGACAGTAACTGCAAAAACTTAACAGCAGTCACTTCTGTATTGTGGCCCCGTGGGGGTGGTTGTAATCTTTCTCTTGCTTTTTCTATATTTCCCAAGAGTTCTATCATGAGCACATGATATTTTTATTGTAGGAAATAAAAATGCAATAAAACAAAAATAAATCCAGGAGCCCTGGCCCAGCAGGGCAGCTCAGTGCAGGGCAAGGAGAACAGTTCCAGAGCTGGAGCGGAGGGAAGCACTCCAGGAATTCCTGGGAAGCTTTGCCCTGAGTTGCAGGGCTGTGATGGCCACAGACTCCCTTTGAGTGCTCCTGCGACTTCTGTGTAGGTATTGCTCTGTTATGTGTAACATATTTGTATTAATATGATAAACATTACAGGCCAAAGCTTATTTTCTCCCACCCTCTGCCCCTGATCTTTGCCTCCAGTCTTGAGTTTTATTTGATGATTATACATTATAGATGCAAATCTGCCATCACTCCTCTGGCTTGTGGGAGAATTCCAACTTATTCAGACTTTGGGTTTTTTTAAATCTATAATTTTACATATATCTGCTCACATAGACTATTGTAATAGTGGTTTATGTTCATGGGTTTGGAAAGTGATAATTAATCTGCACATTGCCCACTCAACCTCATATCATAGGGAACCTTCTCTGACTATCTGTGCAACCTTATACCTCCACTTGGTATGAACGGCAAGGATGATTCTTTTTTAACTTTTAACTAAAAGCATGTTTTTATCAATTTAAGCATCTTACAGAGGGTACCAGTTTTTCATTGCTACAAAAAACATTTAACAATGAATGTGTTTCTTGCACGTGCTTAAAATATTCTCTATGGAGAAATTGAGAATTAATGTACTCTAAGGCCTATGCATTTTTAATTTAAAAAATACTGCCCTCTAGTGGTCCTCTAGTGGGTCCTGTCCCAAACAGTGTTGAGACCCAAATCTTTCCCCACACTTCCTATTCCCAAACATTTTATAGGATGAAGAAATAGTTCATCATTATTTTCCTTTGCATTTCCCTGATCATCAGTGCTACTTTTGGGCTTCTATGCGTTTCACTTCTCCTCCCTCACCTCTCAACATGCTCTGTACACCCTAACCTGCCACCCAGGTTGGTACGACCAGCTGGCCGGCCCAGGGTGTGACAGACCCTTTGGGTAATACCATCCTGTTGCTACCTTCTGCAATAGGAAGTCTCCTGAGTTCCTAGAGGTTCAGGTAATTGAAGACACACAGAAACAAGTAGGGACAGATTCACACCAATGGCTGGTTTCAGGGAATCTCTCTCTCCCTCCCTCCCTCTCTCTCTCTCTCTCTCTCTCTTCTTTTTGGGTTTTGGACACAGGGTCTATCTGAATACCTCAAGCTGGTCTTGAACTCACTACATAGCCCTGGAATTCCCAGAGGTACTCGTATATCAACCTCCCAAGTGCTAGGATTCCAGGCATGCACCAACCTCCATCCCAGTTCAGTTCTTGTTAATAAAGGACTCTGAAACCAAATGGGTGTGAGTGTATAAGAAGATGCCTCCCCGCACTGCACACAGCCAGTATACTTCAGCTTGATAGATGCCCACGTAAATAATTCTGGTTACAGTTCCTGTTATTTTTGTGCCATAGAAATGGCTGGTCACTCTGATGCACAGCTGGTCACTGTGGTACATACTGTAAGAACCAGTCCCCACCTAACAAGCCATTCTGCCTCTGTGCTTCCTGCCTGTGTATCCCATATAATCCCTAGACCACCACAGATGAGGGCCTGATATTTTGGCAATGATCCCACTCAGTGCTGTCAATGTAAATAAATCTTCCAAATCCCCGGTTTCACGTTGGTGTTTTTGGTTGCTGTTGCATGAGAAACTTAGCAAATGCACGGGGTTGGCAGAACCTGAGATCAGACTCAACCCTTTCCACGATTGCTCTGTTAAATTTTGTGCCACGCAGTTCAGTTCCAACTTCTGGGGATGCTTCCCCTTCTCACCTCACTCGACACAGCGGTCAAGTTTCCACTCGATGTTGCAGGCCCCGAAGACAGCTTCCACGTTCGCTGTGCGATGACCCTCGGGAGCTCGCCCTCAGGCCAGCTCAGCCTCTGGCCCCTTCTACACTACTCAGTGTGGTTCCTACATGGAGACTTCTCCTGTTATGCTATTGTCTGTCCCGTTCCTCTTCCTTCTTCCTTCTAGTGTTACAGTTTTAAGAAAACGGGTTCTGTGGCTCAGTCTTTGTTTCCAGTTCTGTGACAGGTGGAAAGGGCTGTTGGGGAAGGGATCAGAGAGGAAGAAAAACACAGGAAATCAGACATGCACACATGCACACACACGTGAGTCTAGTTACCACTTTGTTGCCTACAGTTAGTATAAATAATCAATAAATAAACACGGGAATGTGTTTTCAAAACTGTAGATCACTCTACTTAAATGTAAGGTATTGTTAATATTAAGGCTTTCTAGAAGAAATATCTTTAGCTTTTTTTTTTTTCACCTTCCAAGCAGAAGCAGCTATTCTTCTTGCCAGCCCTACAGTTCCTAAGTCAGCCAGGGACCTGGTCCACTCCTCCCTTTCTCCATTTCTGCAGCAAGCAGCCCCCCTACTTGCCTTGTTATCATCCAGAGCCAGCTGGGAGGCCCCTCCAGGGTAAGTGAGCCCCTTTGTCTTGCAAACTGAAATGGCTCCAACCCAAGGATGAAAATACCCTCAGCTGAATAACTGAGGCTAACACGCCTCCTCTGTGAATGGACTCTACACCCCAGGACCCCATTCTGAGTATCCAAGGGCACCTTTCCCACAAGGCCTTTGAGATGGAAAGCTTCAGTCCCCAGCTCATCCTGCTCAGTAGGAGCCACAGGCCAAGGCCCGTTTTGCTACAGATCTTCAGTCTGGTTCTCCATTACATTTCTATGATCTTCAGTGTCTTTCCTATTTCCTCACTAATCTGCCTGTCCTTCCCCAAGGACTGCAGAAAGCCAAGAAATTGGCAGTAAGAGACCAAGACTGAGCCTCCACTCTGCCACTAGCTTGGAGGTGGGTGGCTGCAAGGATTCCTCCCCTGAGCTTCTGGACAGATTTAGGGAATCAGAGGCCTGACGAGGGTCCCAAATTACTGTGTGCCTCAGTTTCCTCAGTGCTACAATAAGGATAGAAGAGCATCTACCCTGAAATCTTGCAGAAGTTGAATTGCACAATATCTGGAAAGCATTTAAAATATTTTCTGGTGTGTGTTTAGTCTTCATAAACTTGAGTTTCCACCACTCAGAAGATGGGGGGAGCTGGACCATTCTATGAAATCATGTTTTAGAAAATAGAAATCCTGACTCTTGAGCTAGGACTGAACTTTATAAACAGAAACAAAACACTGACGCAGTTCCATGTGGCCAGGCTTCCTTCTTCTCTGTCATACCCACACAACTGTGCTTCTGGCTCTCTCATGCGTCCACTTAGCCAATGGAGTGGGCAGCATCCAGCCTCAAAGATGGTAGGAATCTGGCTTAGTGGAATCAGAAAAAAGTGGCACAGATTTGACCTGGTGGGAGGGGGGGAATAAGGGTCATTTCAGAAAGAAGCAGAGCAGGATAGGAAGAGACAGTCCAGAGCAAAGAATGTCCAAGATTGAAATCCTAGAGAAGAGTTTCAGGGGATGACAGCAAATGGGGCTGGAGAAATGCACAGGACCTAAATTCTGAATGGGTCTAAAAGTCAGGGGAAGAATTTGGACTTGGTTCATTTGGAAGAAAGGCCAATGGATGTCTTTAAGAATATAGGCATTGCCATGATTGCTTCACAGGATAATAAATCTAGTATCAGGGACTAATGCTAGTCTGCATTGTGAAGACTAGAGTGGCATAAGATAGATTTGGAGGCTGGTGAGACATGAGAACCAGGATTTGAGCAGGGGCACTGTAGGCTCATAGTTGGGGTAAGAGTAAGGAGCCATTCTTAAGCTGGACCCAATGGTGCAAGCCTCCAGTGGGAGGCTGAGGTAGAGGATTGTGATTTTGAGGCCAACCTGCACAACTTGAAAAGATCCTGTCTCAACACAGAACAAAAATTGAAAAGGAGATAGGATGTAGCTTGGTGTCAGAGCACTTGCCTAGCATCTGTGGAGCCCTGGGGTCATCCTCAGGATCTCAAAGGAAAAGAAAGGAACAATTTGCAGATGACATGACTTTGGGATTTGGAAATGACTGCGATGGGGAGGGCGTCATTTTCTAGTTTAGAGTCATCAGAGCAAAACTGTAGAGAGCTGCGAACAGCCGCACCTTAAAGACGGCGCTGGCTTCCGCCTTCCACCCCCACCTGGGGGTGAGTGCTCTCCATAACAAACAACTTCTCATTTGGCTAAGGCTAAGACTAGGGCGTTGCTTCCATGTACCTGGACCTATCGGCTGTGCCCACGTGTCACTCCAGGGTTGGACGCCTTGTGGTATATAGCTTGGGGCGGGCTTGCCCGGGGAGGAGCGGTGGAGGAGCGGAGCAGGCAAGCAGAAGAAGATTGTATAGGGGTCCTGAATAAACCGCGGAAAGAAGAGCTGGGTGTCGCGTCTTCCTTGCTGGCGAGGTTGCGCGCGATACAAAACAAGTCTAAAGGGATTTTGTTTGTCATGTGGCAGGCTTTAGGGATAGTAGGAACAGCCTTTGTAAATGTTTTCATCACCTTTTTTGAGCCAGGCGCTGCCCTGAATTCTGAAGATACTGTGGTACACCAGGTATTAGGATCTCTGCCCTCGAGCCACCGGCCCGGTCATGGGGGAGGCAGGCCAGAAACAGAGCAAGAAGATGATCCAAGGCTGTGATGAGAACCTTAGGAGGCAAAAGGGAGAGTCAGGCAAAATGCAAATGATATGAAATTAAAATGTGCAGAATGAACAGAGATATCAAAGAAAGAAATGAAGATGTGTTTAACCAACAAGAGAAGCAATGTAGAATCTCAGCATACCTCAGACTCCAAAATAGATGTTTATGGGTACATATTATTCAAATAAATGTATAAATTAAAGAAAGTAGACAAAGCTCCATCCAAAAGTCCAGATAATTGCAGTAGATGCCCCATCCTAGAGAATCTGGGTCATGGCGCCCCCTGCTGGAGTGAAGCCTGCATAGTTCTTTTCTGCAGTTGCAGCATGGAACAGAAAAAGCAGCTTTGTGGTGTAGAACTGGCCCAGCGTCCACATCAGTGGTCAGTCATGCTCGCAGCGGGTCCATGATACGATGAGATCAGGACTTCACCTTTCAAGTCTTTCTGCAAAACACAACACCAGTCTAACAGCTATGAGAAAAATGTTACATACACCTTAACTTGGGGACGCTCTACAAAACCCGAGAGAAACATCAAACCTGTGAAGGTCACCAGAAATAAGGAAAGCACTGGCCTGCGTCACTACCCTGAGGAAGCTAACGCATCTGGATGACTACCCATGGTGCGTCCTGGACTGGATACCGGGACAGAAGAAGAATATTAGGCAAAAGTAAAGAGAGCTCGAAGCACAGCTTCTAGTTATTGATAATATATTTTTAAAAAATCCCTATGGGTTCATTAGTTGTGACAAATGTGTAATGTCAGCATTAAGGGAAATTGAGTGAATGCGGGTGGTGTAGTCCATGGCAGAAATGGACAGATTTGGGGAGCCGTGGTTAGCACAGGAACATAAACTTAGAGACTCGCTACAAGTTCTCACCAAGATGGCAGAAGCTCCTCAGAGAAAGCAGAGTGAAAAAGAAACACCTCCCAACACAGGAGCATCCTGACTTCTCCTTCAACTTGAACGTATTTTGAGCAACAGGAAAGGATCTGGCTGTTATATTTTAAGTTAAGCTCACTAAAGAGATTCCAATATTTGAACAAAAATGGCATAATACACTCTGCACTCCATTATCTATTCTCGGATGACCCCAGCTCTTCTATATCGAATGCAATTTCCATTTTGGGCAGCAGATTTATCTTCATAATTATGCTTGGCTTTGAATAAGGTTTCAATTAGTTGACAGCAGAAGATACTGGAAGGGCCAACATTCTCCTTCCCTCAGGAATACAGTAAAGTCATTGAAAAACAAAAATGCTTTTCAGGGTCAGCAACAGGAGAAATGTTCTTACCTTTGGAAGAGCATGGCATAGTTCATTCTTGTAATTCTTACAGCAGAAAAAAACATCTGTCAGTGGGCCACCCAATCCTGTGTGCATGCACCAGAAATCATCCTGTCCATGAGGAGCTAGGGCTCTGGCAAAGCCTGGCTCAGTTCCCACCCTAGTTCTCAGCCAAGGAGCAGAGTGACCCTGGCCTAAGTCACTTATCTTTACATCATCTTCCAAGAATGAAAAGTATGATTTTTCTGGTAACTACAAAAAAAAAAAAAATGACTACAGAGTTTTGCTTCCAGTTGTGATGATGGAAAAGCTCATGAGGCCAAAACTCTTGTTGGGAAAAAAAATAAAATTTTAGGCATGCTACAGATACAAATCAGCAATAAGATAGCTGCTTGAAGGCATTGGAAAACAAGGAAAGCTTACAGGCTTAGGGAAATGAAGGAGGGAAGAAGGGAGGGAGGGAAGAAGGGAGGAAGGAAGGGAGAAAGGG
>PVKA01019909.1:0-41207 GCA_004027165.1 Ctenomys sociabilis
TGTATAAAAATGAAGTATACATCGTGAGCCCATAATATTAAGCTGAGCTGTAAATGGATATGGTCGACAACTTCTTTGAATAACTCCCTATGGTTGCAGAATGCTGGACTGTGTTGGATTGTGGTGTCGAGTTCAAGAACCTAAGGTAGTTGAATGTCAATGGAGTGCCCACTTTTGACAGGTGTAGACAAAGGAAGGGCTGTAGAAAGAAAAAATCAGGATGTGTGTGTATAGACAGTACAGTTGGGATAGATAACGCTGTGCTTCTGCATAATTGTATGAGAGGCAAGATCTGCACTAATGGTGGTTGGACAGGATATTATGTCGGCTTTTAGTGCTATGGTCATCCACTAGGTAAATAATTATTGAATCTTTGATATAATTCAGCTATAAAAAACCTGTAAATATAATTTCATGTATGCACCTTATACAATACCAAAACGTTATGAAAATAGTTTGCAATGTATTAATTCATAGACTCTGTATGGTTAAGGTGTCTTGAAACTGTCTGATTGACATTTGTATTTTAATAAAATAAAAATAAATGGAAAATAAAGAAAAAAAAATCAGCACCCACAAATTAAAATTTCCCACATAAAAATGGGCATCTAGGATGAACACACATTTCTCTGATGAACAAGTACACATGGCAAATAAAGATATGAAAACCACTTAGCATAATTGGTTATTTGAGAAATGCAAAGTAAAACAACACTGAGATTCCACCCCTGAAGCATAACACATACTCGGCAACTTTAAACTCCATACAGAAGGTTGGGACAGGAGGATTACTACAAGTCTAAGCTACATAGTGAGAACCTATACCAAATAAATAAAAAAATTACATGGATTACAAAAAAGTAAGGAAAATGCATTTTAGTTTATAGCAACACCTTTAAAATTAAACTTCTGAGGGCTGGCTAGATAATTCAGCGGATTAAATCTCTTGCTTAAGCTCATGCACAATCCAAGAATTCAATCTCCTGCCCTGCCATGTTCCCATGGTATGCTGAGACTGGGTATGTTGGCACGTGCCTGTAATCCCAGATCTTGGGAGGATGAAATCAGGTGGATCACTACGAATATAATCTATGCAGTGAGACCCTGTACACCCTATACACCCTGTCCTAAAATACACAAAAAAATATTAAACTTCTGTGTGCTCTGTTGCACATGAAGACATTTTCTTTGAGAAAAATTTGAAGCTTTATATTACACAACATGCTTCTCTTCTCTTCTGAAATCTCTGAAGCCTGGCTTGGAATCTGAGAGTCACAAATCAGTTATCTCTAAGTGAAATTTCCAGTTAAGTTGCTGGGTCCATCTTAGACCCAAGAGGGAATAAGTGTCAGCTTGCTTTTCATAGAAGGAAAATGGCAGCTGACAGAAGAGAAACAATGGAACTGTTGCCTGCATTTTTGGTAGTTTTTCACCCCAAATAGTATTTGTCTCATGGGAATAAGAAAGAACTCCTACTTCTTAGTTTCCTTTGCTCCTAAATTAGGTTCAGGAACAGGTGATTTGGAGCAAAATGACAAATGTTGATATCTTATTCCCCTAAGAAGCTTTTTTTTCTGAATAGGAGCTGAAGGTAAGAAGGATTCCTATGTTTAGGGCAGCATCAGATTGGAAGGGAATTGGTGGCTCATGGAGCTAAGAAGTAAGAAGAAGGAATGAATCAAAGTTCCCAAATCACCAGCTCTCAGTATTCTTACAGACATTTAGAATTTCTTGAATAAATATTGCTAAATTTATGGAATGTCATTACAATAATTTCCTATATTTAAATATCCTCACATATGCAATTGCATAATTGTAAATAAAATTGTCACATGTATATTCCCACAAATTTATGGGGAGCTGATAAATAGTGTTCCAGCTATAATGCCACAAATAGAATAGTCTCACTAGTAAGAAACGTTTTACCTTAGTTAATTTAAGAGTATCTCATAAAGAAATCTAGCCAATTGGAGAGAATTGAGATCATCATTTAGTTATTCCCATCTCTTAGTGAATTAATGCCTGTTCTCTAATTTATCCATTCTCTAACATGTTTACATGCTTCTATACTTTTTTACAATAAAGCAAATCATATCAGTTAAAATCGTCATTCATTCATAAGCATAGCAGACTATGATAGCTTTTAATTGCTTCATTCCTAAATATAAACAAAGAAGCGTCGAGAGATATCTAAGGAAAAACATATGTACAGTCCAGAAAGAAAAGTATCAAAGAACACCAAATTTGTCTAATAGAATCAAAAAATTAAAATATGAACCAAACTTTTAAAATGCTATAGGCTGGGGAGGTAGCTTGGTGGTCTTGGTGCCTGGCAAGTACAAGGACACATGTTTGATCCCTGGTACTGCATGCTAAAATGATCTTGTGCCATTCTGACCACTGGGAATGGACATAGTTGTGCATGCTTGTAATCTCAGCTCTTGGGAGGATGAGACAGGAGGATCACTATGCGTATGAACTCCACAGCAAGACCCCATGCTAATAAATAAATGAATAAATAAATAAATAAATAAATACCTATAATTAACATCTTGAGAAAGACAGAGATGAAGGTAGCACATTCATAAAAAGATAACAAAGACCTACGGAAAGTATCAAAGAAAAGGATGGATAGCTTGGAAATTAAATACATAACTTGCAGCAAACATTAAAATGAGAATGTGAAGCTAAATTTAAGAAATTTCAAAACATGAAAATAATATTTTTGTGGGGTTATTATTCTTTTTTTCTCTTCCTTCAAGGATCCAAGTTGAAAGCTCTGAGAAAGACATCCAAGTCGTCAAGATTGGCTGCCTGGAACAGTTCCGGTTGGTCCATAAGTGACCGTGCAATTCTGAGGACAACCCAGATGTTCACGGAAATTGCAGGGTGAGGAACTTGCTGTTGATTCCTCCTCTTTCTTTGCAAACTGAGGGCAGTGAGAAAATTGCTAATCGCGTCTCTGCTGTTGTAAATTAAAATTTGAAGGAAATTATTAAAAGGAACATTTATCCTGTAGTCCTAATTTAAGGTTAGTCATAGGGCTAGGCTATGTACCTGCCCGGCAAGCACAAGGACCTGGTTGCTGTCGCAGGTGCTGCATGCTGTGATGGCCCTGGAACCCCAGGCTCAGAGTATAGTAGTAAATGCCTATAATTCCACAGCTGAAGAGGCTGAGACAGGAGAATCACTACAAATGCAAGCCACGGAGTGAGACACTATAACAAATAGATAAATGAGCTTAAATTTTTTAAAAGACTAGTTGAACTGCACAAAGCAAAAATAGAGATGATATGCATAGAAACTATCCTGTAAATATTAGAAGATAATTTCCTGAAGCCAAGATGCATTTACATACCAGAACAAAAGTGAATATTAAAAACACGTTTATGAATATAAATGTAATACTTCATGGAACAGAAGGAAAAAAGCAGTAAAATCTTAACCACTCTGTGGATAGGATTGATGGATGAGGACCAAGTCACACAGAGAAGAGTAAGTGTCAAATTACTATCAAATAGTTCATCAATTATGCTTGGTGCTAAAGAAATGCTTCAGTATTCTTAAAAGAAAATTTACCAGGAGAGAACTTTTATGCTCAACAAACTATCAAATATGTAAACAGAGAAAAGAACTATTCAGACCAGAAGGGCTTGAACCTTTTCCTCCCATGTGTATTAGGATGCTATAGAAGAATGTATTTCAGGAAAAACACAAAGTAGAAATCTGGAAAATGGAACCCAGAAAAGCACAAAGGGAAAATTGGGAATTATAGGCATTTGGGAATTCTACAGCACTAGCTGTCCAGATGAAGCATAAGATAAGGGCATTCTGAGTGAGAACTTCTGGGGTATACATAATGGGAACAGACAGCACAGATGAAATGACTGTTAACTTAGAAACATTTAAGTTTATGATACATTTATGGTGGTTTATACAAAAAGGGAATAAATTTCACATGGATTTCATGAAAATCATCCCAATTGGACCTGGGTAACTGTAATATTGAAACTCAAGAAATAAGAATGTGATCACAAACATACGACTTATACAATCTGCACATATAAATATAAACTCATTATGATGTGAATTGCTTCTATGCTTTTTGAAATTTTATTCTTTTGCATGTATCACTAATAATGTACTTATGGAGTAGGTTTAAACCATTATGAATCTTGAAAATTTGAAGAATGAAAGCACCTGCTTTGGCAGATGCAGGGACCTGGGTTCGATCCCTGGCATGTGGTGCCAGACCTGTCCCCACGGTGTACTGAGACAGTGATTAAGACTGGGTGTGGTGGCACATGTCTGTAATCTCAGCGCTTGGGTTGCTGTAAACGGAAGAATAGCTATGAATCCAATCTGTGCAGTGAGACCCTGTAGACCCTATAATAAATAGACACAAAAATTGAAAACTTGAAGATATAATTACAACAGATAGAGATTATAATTTAGGCAGTTAGAGAATGAAGTTGAAAGATATGCAAAGGCACACATATACTCCTGAAAAGATGACTCAAGAAAAATGTTACTGAAGTTTAAATGAAATGAAGAAAGCTGTTTAAAGCTTCATTCAGATCGCCAGCGAGAGACCCAGAGAGCAGAACTCAGGCAGCCACATGAGTGAGAGTTTCTACTGCACCCACTGTGAGACCTGCAACTCCTCAGAGCCCTGGTCCCAAGGCTGCCGAGTGAGTGATAACTTTGGAGACTTGCTCATCCCCGATCCAACGCAGCCTGGTCTGGCGAATGTGTGGGAGAACTTCTGATTTCCCCAGGCCATCTGCTAGAGACCCAGACAGCAGAACTCAGGTACCCACATGAGTGAGACTCTCTATTGAGGCCCCGAAGCCCTGTAACTCCTTGGAGACCCTGCATCCTGGCCGGCTGAGCAAGTGAGAACTACTGAGACTCTCACACCCCTATCCACCCAAACCCAACCCTGCACGGTAAGTGTGTGGGAGAACTTTCTGCTTCCCTCGAGGCTGGTGAGAGAGGCAGAGAGCAAAGCTTGGGAACCCTCATGAGTGATACTCTCTTATGTGCCTCCGCGACCCCTGCAGCTCCCTGGAGCCCCTGCCCCCAAGCCCACCCAGTGATTGAGAATTTTTGTGATACTTCTGGCCCCCGATTCAGCCCAGCACGGCCCTGTGAGTGAGTGGGAGAGCTTCAACACTTCCCGGTGCTCCCTGGGCTAGGGGCACAACAGAGGGGAACCACAGGCTCGCAGTTGTGCCAGAAGAGCTGTAGTGAAAAGGCATTAAACACAACAGATAGATCCATGGCAGGCTTAACTGGATAATCTCAAACTTAATAGATCTGCACCCAAATCTCATTATGGGCTAAGGTTGTAACTGCACCAAAGCTCTACACTGAAGTCAGAGGTCAGTGCTATACAAAATGGCAAAGACAAGGAGCAAAATGGAATCTCAGGTCTCGAGCCCACCAATGATAAGTGCAGAGGACACAAGCTCTGCTGAAATGAATCAATTACCTGAGTTGGAAGGAAAGAAATAACATCAGAAAGAAATAGAGGAACTCAAACCAGAATTAACACCTGAAAAAAATAAATATTTGAATGCATAGCATCTGGAGTAATGAATTAAATCCAGAAACGTATGAGGGAAATCCAATGCCACCGAGAACAAGTGCAGAGAAAACTATTTCAGCTCAAACATATGAATTAAGTGTCATAAGCAAACAAAAAACAGCAGAAAGGTAAAGGGGAAATCAGAGCAGAAATAATTTCTCAAAAAAAAAAAAAAAAGAAATCTTTGAAATCATAGCATCTGAAGGCAAGAATCAAATATGGAAATATAATAAATAGACCCAATTTGAAAAAAATAACTGCAGTAAAAGAATTAATAGCTACCTCTATAGAAGACATTGGTAAAAGGTTAGAGATTAGAAATATGACAGATTCCTTAAATGAGCAATACAGGAAAGAAATAGACTGCAAAAAGCAGACTCAAAGAGATATAGAAGAACTTAAAATATCAATCACCAGTCCACAAAACAATCTGAGTGAAAATGAAGACAGAGTTTCAGATCTTGAGGACGCTGGTGCAGCTAGTGAAAAGTTGAGAAAGGATCACTTAGAAACAAATATGATGGAGGAAAAAATGATCCATCACCTGCAAGACGAACAATTTTAAAATAATAGGAAGGAATGAGAAAGAAGGAGTCACTACAAATGATATAAAAAATTAAGGGCATAAGTAACAGCAGAAACCTTCCCACGTATGAAGAAACAATCTAACATTCATGTATACGAACCATGCAGAATGCCAAATAACTTAGATCCAACTAAAAACACAATGAGATATATAATAGTGAAGATCCCAGAAATCCAACACAAGAATAATATACTGAAAGCTACTAGAAAAGAGAAGCAGATCATATTCAAAGGAAAACCCATTAGAATTGTGGCCAACTTCTCTTCAAAAACCATGAAGGCAAGGAGAGCATGGAGCAGAGTACTTCAAGTCCGCTATGAAAACAAATTCCAGCCCAGACTACTATACTCTACAAAACTCTGTTTCAAGTTGGATGGAGAAGTAAAATACTTCCATGACAAAGAACAGCTAAAGAATTTCATGATGATGAAACCATTCCTATTCAGACTACTGAAAGATGTCCTAGACAGGGAACAAAATTATCAGAACTCCACGGATGAGAATGGAAGGAACACATTAAACAGGACAAACAACTAAACACAGGATAGAAAGGAGTAAACAATAGCAGATAAATATCATGACAATCATAAGTCAACACATTTGAATTATAACCATCAATGTACATGAACTCAGTCAACAATTAAGAGAAATAGACTGGCACAGTGGATTAGGAAATTAAATCCAACAGCATGCTGTATACAAGAAACACATTTAACTCAAAAAGACATTCATAAGCTGAAAGTCAAAGGATGGAAAAAATATTGCATGCCCCAGCAACTCAGAAAAAAGCAGGGGTAGCAATTCTGTTCTCAGAGTCTCAACTTCAAACCAAGAAGTATCAAATGAAATAAAGAAGGGCACTACATACTGGTTAGGGAAGAATTCAACAGAAGAAGTTACACGCATAAATATCTATGCACCAAATACATGAGCACACAACTGTGTAAGACAAATCTTAATGGAAATAAAAATCTAATATACAACAACCTAAACAGGAGAACTCAACACCCCCTTATCTCAAAAAGATAGATCAAAATGACAAAAAATTAGCAAGGAAGTAGCAGAACTGAACCAGAGCTTGGAACAAATGGACCACGTAGACATATACCAAGTGATCCACCCAACCACAGCTAAGTACACATTTTTTTCAGCTGCACATGGGTCATTTTCTAGAATAGACCACATACTAGTCCATAGGTCATTCTTAAGTATATGCAAGAAAACACAAATTATGCCATGCATATTATACAATGACAGTGAGATGAAATAGGACATAAACAAGAAAAATAAACAAGAAAAAATAAACAAGAAAAACTAGCTAAATACTTCAAACTTAGCAACACCCTATGCAGCAGTCAATGGGTCACAAATTAAAGTAAACAAGAAATTCAACAATATCTACAGTTCAATGAAAATTGAACCATAACTTACCGGAATTTATGGGATGCGATGGAAGCAGTTCTCAGAGGGAAAATCATAGCTACAAACTCACACATTAGGAAAACAGAATTGGAACAAATAAACACCTTAATGCTGAACCTCCAACATCTAGAAAAGGAAGAGCAAACATAACCCAGAACCCAAAGACTTGAAGAAATCATAAAGACTAGAGCACAAATTAATTCAGTTGAGGTGAAGAATACAGTTCAAAGAATAAATGAATCAAAAAGCTGGTTACTGGAAAGACTAAACAAAATCGATAAACATTGAGCTAATTTCATGAAAAAGACAAAAGAAAAAATTCAAATACAAGCAATAAGGCAAGAAAGGATGAAATCACCATAGACCCAGGGGAAATTCAGAAGATTATCAATAGTTACTTTGAGAATCTTTATGGTCACAGAATAAAAAACACAGAAGAATTTTAAGGACAGATCCTTCGAAAGGTACCAAAGACCAAAACTGAATCAAGAAGACAGAACAACACTCAATAACCCAATAACAGCCAATGAAATATGAAAGGTAATAAGAAGCCTGCCAACAAAGATAAGTCCAGGTCCTGATGGATTCACAGCTGAATTCCACAAGAAATTTATAGAAGATATAATCCCCACACTCCTCACACTCTTCAGTGAAATTGAATACAAAGCAGTTCTCTCAAAATCATTTCTGGATGTAAGTATAATACTGATTCCAAAAGCCAGGGAAAGACACAACTGATAAAGGGAACTACAAGCCAATCTGCCTCACGAACATAGATGCAAAAATCCTCAATAAAGTCCTAGCAGATAGATAAAGCAAATCATCAAGAAGATCATACAATATAACCAGGTAGGATTCATCCCTGTGATGCAAGGACGGTTCAATATTTAAAAATCTATAAATGTAGTATACTATGCTAATAGAGCAAAATCTACAAACCACATAAGCATCTCAAAGAAGCAGAAAAAGCATTTGAAAAAGTCCAACACTCAAACATGTTGAAAGTCCTACAGAAAATTGGAATAGATGGCCTATACTTCTATTTGATAAAAGCCATCAATGACAAAAACACTAATATCATTCTAAATGGGGAAATACATAAATCTTGTACTCTTAGATCTGGTATAAGACCAGGATGTCCTCTATCATCCCTCTGATTCAGAACCATTTAAGAATCATTACCTACGGCCGTTAGACAAGAGGGAGAAATAATAGGAGTGAGAATAGGTAAAGAAGAAGTTAAATTATCACTATTTGCAGATGACATGATACTTTACTTGGAAGACCCCAAGAATTCCACCAAGAAACTACTAGAACTGATACAGAAAGTCAGTAGCACAGCAGGATACAAAATCAACACTCAAAAATCAATAGCATTCCTCTACACAGATAACAAACACACTGAGAGGGAAACTATAGAAACAATACCTTTTACAATAGCACGTGGGAAATGAAATACCTTGGAATTCACTTAACCAAGGAAGTCAAAGATTGTTTCACAGAAAATTACAGTATTCTTAAAAAAGTGATTCAAGAGGATTTCAGAAAATTGAAAGATATTGCATGTTCCTGAATAGGAAGATCCAACATAGTGAAGATGGCCATACTCCTAAAATTGTTGCACAGATTTAAGCCAATCCCTATCCAACTGCCAACAACATACTTCCCAGACCTAGAGAAATCATTCCTGAAATTTATTTGAAACCAGAAAAGAACTATAATAGCAACAGAAATCCTGGCAAACAAACACAATGCAGGAGGCATCACAATTCGTGACATGAAATTATACTACGAAGCTACTGTGATAAAATCAACATGGTATTAGCTGCAAAATAGACTTGAGGATCAAAGGAATAGTTTAGAAGATGCAGAGGCCTCTACTAACACACTCAGCCACCTGATCTTCGACAAAAGAGCCTAACACACTTACTGGAAGAAAGATTGTCTCTTTAATAAGTGGTGTGGGAAAAAACTGGCTTTCTACATGCTGAAAACTGTAACTTGACTCAGGTTTATCATGATGCACTAAGCTAAAGTCACAATGGATTAAAGATCTATTTTATTAAGACAGAAACACTCAATCTCCTGGAAGAGAAAGTAGGAGGAACTCTCGAAGTAGGGTAGGTAAAGATTTCATAACAAACATATATTTGCAAGGGGAAACCCTTGAAAGAAATTAACAACTGGAAGTAAGTCTTACTGAGAAGCTTTTGCACATCAAAAGAAAGTATCAACAAAGTGAAAAGACAACCCACAAATTTTGAAAAAATTTTAACTAATAAGTATTCAGACAAAGGTCTGCTCCCTAGAATTTATGAAAACTGAAATACATTTGTTCCAAAAAATTTAAAGTGCCAATCCAGAAATGGGAATCCAAGATGAACACACACTTCTCAGAGGATGAAATTAAAGAAGTGGATAAATACATGAAAAAATGCTACAGATCATTAGCCATCTGTGAAATGCAAGATAAAACCCCAGAAAGAATGTCTATCATAAGGAAATCAACCAACAACAAATATTGGAGAGGATATGGAGAAAGGGAACACTTCTCCACTGCTGGTGGGAATGTAGACTGGTTCAACCATTGTAGAGATCAGTGTGTAGACTCTTCACAAAGCTAGGGCTGGAAATCTCATTCAAGCCGTCTATCCCTCTACTTGGAATTTTCCCACAGGAACTGCAAAAATAATATCAGAGTGATATATGTGTACCTGTGTTTATAGCAGAACAATTTGTGATAGCCAAATCTTGGAAACAACCAAGATGCCTGTCACATGAGGAATTGATGAAAAATATGTTTAGTTTTTATACAATGGAGTATTACTCAGCTATAAAGACTGATAAGCTTGAAGCATTTATTTTAAGTGTATGCCACTGGAACATACACTCATAAGTGAAAAAAAAAACCACACATGTGCAAATATTGTATAGTCTCCCTATTTCAGAAAATCAAAAGAAGAAATACAAATAGAAACGTATAACAACTAAAAATAATTTAGTCAGATCGTTGGGGTAAACGGAACAGTATATGTTGCAGGGTGACAATCAGCTTCTCTTATGGATAATTAACAACCTATGTTTGGAGATTAGAAATTGGAGAAATAGAAGGGCTGCATTTTGGCCCTAGCATTTCAAGGTCAGTGAAGACTGAAGATATAAAATAACCTGTAGTATAACATCCTGAAACTCAGTTGTGCCTCAAATTTTCTGATCAAGAAGATTATGGAGCCATAGAAGATTATGATCAGTATTCTATAGTGTGTCTAAGGAGAGTCACATTGTGAGAAAGCTGTCTCTCAGGCTTTCATGGAGAGTAAATTGGTCAAGCAATGGCCATGACTCATTCACATGGTTGACACTGGAAAAGGATTTACAAAGTTCAGTACATGGTTACAAGATAAATCCTGAGGGGACTTGGCTGACCTAATTAGATACAAATGTTACATTTTTGTCATGTACATCTTGCTTTCTCTCAGTCTTAACCATCCGGTGGAAAAGTATAAAAATGAGGTATATAAAAGAAGGCCATAATATAAGCTGCGCTGTAAATGGCTCTAGTCAACAACTTTGGATAATCCACTATTATTGCGGTTTGCTGGACTCTGTTGGATTGCTTTACTGCATTCAAGCTCCTATAATAATTGAATGAAAATAGAATACCTGTCTGAGACAGGACTAAACAAAACAAAGGGGATACAAAGGAAGAACCATTCTATGTTTGTATAAACAGTACAGTTTTACTGTACATAAATATGCAGTACTTTTGTGTAATTCTATGAAAAGAATGATTTTCACTAGTAGTATCTGGACATAGGTATAGAGCTATACTCTCTTAATTAATTGAATAGAGGCATGATCTCTAATAGTGTTGGTAAATAGAATATCATGTATGCACCTTTCACAAGAAAAAAATCACTATGCAAACAATATGCACCTCTTGGTTCTGGAAAGCCATGTCATGCAGGGCTTACAGCCCCTCGACTCCCCAATGATAAACAATATAATTTACTGCCCTCATTTTTGCCGTGGGTTGCATGGAAATGGGTAGATTGGAATCAATTTGATGAGATTCCAATAATGTAATTTTGGGATTACAAATATTGGTTTTTTCGACTGAGACAAGGACCAGCAAGTGTCTCGTACAAGTTGCTGCTCAACTTGACCAGAACGCGCTACCTTCTCAACACAAAGACCACTTAGCAGAATTACATGCAGGCGACCCACTGGACCTTGTGTGACCAATTTAAAGCAGCACCTAGGATTCAAAGAAAACCTGGACACTCATGCTCAGCCCGAGAGACCAGCAAGAGAAAGTGCGGCCGACTCCGCCATCCTCCTTGATCCCGCCTGCGCTGGCCCAGCCACAGAGACCTCCCGAGACAGCTCAGATGAATCCAGCAGCCTACTAGATCTTGCACTGCCGCCCAGCCAGAGACCGGTCTGAGACAGCGGCTGACTCCAGCAGCCTCCTGGATCCTGCCCAAAGCTCTCGCAGTGAGTGGGAATTTGCACAACCCACCAGGCATCCCAGAGCAGTGAGTGTATGGTGAGTCTGAGGGAGACCCATTGTCTTCTTCCCACGAGCACTACCTGGATCCCTGCCCTCAAGGCCTCCAAGCCAGAGACCGGCCTGAAACCTCAGGAAACACTCACCAATACCTCCCCAGATCCCCTACCCTAAAGCCTACTAAGCGAGTGGGAATTTCCCCCAATCCCTGGCATCAAAGTTCAGTGAGTGTAGAACTCCAGGCCCGCCATGCCTGAGAGACATTTCCTAGGGATTCCCTGCCCACACCCCCCCCCCCGTGGCCCAGTGAGAGCTCCAGGTTCACTGCGCCAGAGAAACATTTCACAGCAATTGCCTGTCACACACCAGGGCCCCACACTGAGTGCAGGTCGATCTGGAGTGAAAAATCCAAGCCTGCCACACTGCAGGGATATTTGTCACCAAACCTCGGTCCCACGCCACGGCCTGAAACCCAGCACAGCCTGGCCTGTGAGTGAGGGCTCCAGGCCCACTGCACCAGAGGGACCTTTCCCAGGCTTCTCGGGTTATGGCCAGTAGACCCAGACCCAGCACATGCTGGCCGACCCAGTACAGACTACTCGGTGAATTAGATCATCCACTATTCAATTGTGATCAGAGAAGACCTACCAAAGCCCAGGCCTACACACCTAGAGAGCGACCTGATGACACAGGAGGGCTGACCCCAGCAATTTTCCGGATCCTCACCCCAAAGCCAGCTAAGGCAGGGAAGTTTCATTACTTGCTCTGCATCCCAGTTCGGTTCATGCTCGCCTGAACAAGGAACTAACAGAGGGGAACCAAAAGAGCTGCAGCAAAAAAAAAAAAAAAAAAAAAAAAAAAAAAAAAAAAAAAAAAAAAAAAAAAAAAAAAAAAAAAAAAAAAAAAAAAAAAAAAAAAAAAAAAAAAAAAAAAAAAAAAAAAAAAAAAAAAAAAAAAAAAAAAAAAAAAAAAAAAAAAAAAAAAAAAAAAAAAAACAGCTAGATCCAGGATAGGCATAACTGGATAATCTCGAACTTAATAGACTGGCACCCGAATCTCATAACAAGCTAAGGTTATAGCTGCACCAAAGCTCTACACCAAAGGTCAAATATCAGTGCTATGCAAAATGACAAAGAGAAGGGGAAAAATGCAATCCCAGACATCGAGTCCATCAGGAAGGGCAGAGGACACTAGCTCAGCTGCAATGAATGAACTAACAGATACAGCAGCAAAGGAACAACAGCAGAAAGCTATAGAGGAAATAAAACGAGAAGTAATTCCCCAAATTAAAAAACAAATATCTGAATACATAGTATCGGAAATAAAGAATGAATTCCAGAAACATTGGGTGCAAAAGCTATGTTCACCGAGAACAAATGCAGAGAGCACTATTCCAGCTGAAATGTATGAATTAACAGCATCAAAAGCAAAGAAACAACAGCAGAAAGATCATGAGAAACTCAAAGCAGAAATAAGTTCTGAAATCAAAAAAGAATTATTTGAAAGAAAAGAATTCTTTGAAGTCAAAGCATATGAAATACAGAAAAAAAGTCAAGAAATATACAGAGGAAACCCAACTTGGAAGAAACACTGCAGAAAAAGAATTACTAACTACCTCTAAAGAAGACATGGATAAAAAAAATTGAGGAGTTCAGAAACATGATGGATTCCTTGAATGAGCAATATAGAAAAAAAATAGAACACATGAAAGAGAGTCAAAGAGATATAGAAGAACTAAAAATATCAATCACGAGTCTACAAAACCATCTGAGTGAAAGCGAAGACAGAGCTTCAGATCTTGAAGATGCTGGAGCAGCTAGTGAAAATATGAGAAACGATCTCTAAAAAACAACGAGAAGGCAGGAAAAAATAATCTATTACATACAAGACGATGCCAGGATGAACAATGTGAGAATAGTTGGTATCAGTAAGAAAGAAGGAGACAATACAAATGACATAAAAAGAATTTGGGGAGAAATAATTGCAGAAAACCTCCCAAATATGAGGAAACAATCCAACATTCAGGTCACCGAAGTATAGAGAGCACGAAACAACTTCAACTCGAGTAGAAACACACCAAGACATATACTAGTTAAGATCCCAGAAATCCAACACAAAAATAATATACTGAAAGCTGCTGGAGAGAAGAAGGAGCTCACATTCAAAGGAAAACCCATCAGAACTACAGGCCACTTCTCTACACAAACAATGAAGGCAAGGAGACCATGGAGCAGAATTCTTCAAGTCCTACATGAAAACAAACTCCAGCCCAGACTATTATACCCTGCAAAACTCTCTTTCACATTTGATGGAGAAGTGAAATACTTTTACAACAAAGAACAAATAAAGCATTTCATGATGACAAAGCCATCACTTTCACAGGATGCTGAAAGATGTTCAAGAGAGAGACCACAATGACCAGAACTCCAGGAATGAGAATGGAAGAAAACCAATAAACAGGACAGTCAATTAAACACAGGTTACAAAGGAGTAAACAATACCAGCTAAATAACATGACGAAACATAAGTCAGCACATTTCAATTATAACCATCAATGTAAATGGACTCAATTCTCCAATTAAGAGAAATAGACTGGCACAATGGATTAGGAAACAAAATCCAACAATATGCTGTATACAAGAAACACACTTAACTCAAAAGGACATTCATAGGCTCAAAGTCAAAGGAGGAAAACAATATTACATACCCCAGCACCTCAGAAAAAAAGCAGGAGTAGCAATTCTGTTCTCAGACAGTCTCAACTTCAAATGAAAAATGATTAAACAACACATAGAAGGCCACTATATATTGGTCAGGGGAAAAATTCAAGAGCAAGAAGTAACACTCATAAATATTTATGCACCAAACACAAGGGCACCCAATAATGTAAGACAAATCTTAAGGGATATGAAAAACTTAATGTCTGAGAACACAATCTTAACAGGAGACCTTAACACTCCCCTATCTCAAAAAGATAGATCAACCAGACAAAAAATAGCAAGGAAGTAGCAGAACTGAACCAGAGCTTGGAACAAATGGCCCTAGTGGGCATATAACGAGTGTTCCACACAACCACAGCTGAAAACACATTTTTTTCAGCTGCACACGGGTCATTTTCCAAAATAGACCACATACTAGTCCAGAGGTCATCCCTAAGTATATGCAAGAAAATAGAAATTATCCCATGCATACTATCTGACCATAATGCAATGAAATTGGAAATAAATGACAAAAGAAACCAAAAAAACCAGCTAAATTCATGGAAACTAAACAAAACCCTACTCAGCAATCAATGGGTCGCAGAAGAAATTCAACAAGAAATGCAGCAATATCTACAATTCAATGAAAATTCAAGTACAACTTACTGGAATGTATGGGATGCGAAGAAAGCAGTTCTTAGAGGGAAAACAATAGCTATAAACTCACACATCAGGAAAATAGAAAGGGAAAAAAATAGCACCTTAATGTTGCACCTCCAACAACTAGAAAAAGAAGAGCAAACAAAACCCATAGCGCAAAGATGGGAAGAAATCATAAAGATTAGAGCAGAAATTAACTCAATTGAGATGAAAAAAAAACAATTCAAAGAATCCACAAATCAAAAAGTTGGTTCTTTGAAAAACTAAATAAAGTTGATAAGCCTCTTGCCAACCTCATCAAAAAGAGGCAAAAGAAAATTCAAGTACAAGCGATAAGGAATGAAAAGGGTGAAATCACCACAGACCCACTGGAAACTCAGAAGATTATTAATAGTCACTTCGAGAATCTTTACGCTCACAGAATAGAAGAAATGGACAGATTCCTCGAAAGGTACAAATTACCAAAACTGAATCAAGAAGATATTACAACTCTCAATAAGCCGATAACAGCCAACAAAATACGGAATGTAATAAAATGCCTAGCAACAAAGAAAAGTCCAGGTCCTGATGGATTCACAGCTGAAATTCAAAAGAAATTTGTAGAAGTTATAATCCCCACACTCCACAAACTCTTCCATGAAGTTGAAAAGGAATAAGTCCTCAAAATTCATTTCTGGAGGCAACTATAATACTGATTCCAAAACCAGGGAAAAAAGCAACCGAAAAGGAGAACTACAGGCCAATCTCACTCATGAAATAGACACAAAAGTACTCAATAGAATACAGCAAATCATCAAGAAATAATACACCATGACCAGGTAGGATTCATCCCAGGGATGCAAGGATGGTTCAATATTCAAAAATCTATAAATGTAATACACTATACCAATAGACTGAAATGTAAATCCACATGATCATCTCAATTGATGCATAGAAAACCTTTGACAATGTCCAACACTCATTCATGTTCAAGATCCTACAAAAAATTGGAAGAGATGGAGTTTAACTTAACTTGATAAAAACTATCTATGACAACCCAAAAGCAAATAAAATCCTAAATGGGGAAAAACTGAAATCTTTTACTCTTAAATCAGGTACAAAACAAGGATGTCCTCTATCACCCCGCCTATTCAATATAGCCTTGGAATCCTTAGCAACAGCCATTAGAAAAGAGGGAGAAATAAAGGGAATAAGAACAGGTAAAGGAGAAGTAAAATTATCCCTATTTGCAGATGACATGATACTTTACTTGGTATACCCCAAAAATTCCACAAAAAAACTACTAGAAATGACAGGGAAATTCAGTAGCATAGCAGGATATGAAATCAATACTCAAAAGTCAGTAGCATTCCTCTACACAGATAACAAGCACACTGAAAGGGAAACAATAGAAACAATACCTTTCACAATAGCACCACGGAAAATGAAACACCTTGGTATTCACTTAACCAAGGAAATCAAAGATCTTTTCACGGAAAATTAGAACACCCTAAGAAAAGAGATTATAGAGGATTTCAGAAGATGGAAATATATTCCATGCTCCTGGATAGGAAGAAACAACATCGTGAAGATGGCCATACTCCCAAAATTGCTGTACTGATTTAATGTAATGCCTATCAAGCCGCCACCAACATAACTCCCAGACTTAGAGAAACCATTGCTAAAATGTATTTGGAACCACAAACAATCTAGAATAGCAAAGGCAATCTTGGCCAATAAAGACAAGGCAGGAGGCATCACAATTCCAGATTTTAAATTATACTACAAAGCCACTGTGATAAAATCAACATGGTATTGGCAACAAAACAGACCTAAGGATCAGTGGAATAGATTAGAAGATGCAGAGGCATCTACAATCAAACTCAGCCATCTGACCTTCGATCAAGTGGCTAAACAAGCTCAATGGAAGAAAGATAGCCTCTTTAACAAATAGTGCTGGAAAACATGGCTTTCTACATGCCTAAAACTAAAACTTGACCCAGCTCTATCACCATGCACCAATTTAAAGTCAAAATGGATTAAAGATCTAAACATCAAGATGGAAAAACTCAATCTCTTGGAAGAGAAAGTAGGAAGAACTCTTGAAGACATAGGAGTAGGTAAAGAGTTCATGAACAAACATATATTCACATGGGAAGCACTTGAAAGAATCAACAACTGGGATCAACTCATCTTAAAGACCTTCTGCATGATGTCAAAAGAAATTGTCAACAGAGTGAAAAGACAACCCACATATTTTGAAAAAATCCTAACTAATAAGCAATCAGACAGAGGTCTACTGTCTAGAATATATAAAGAACTAAGATATAACAGGGCCTTCAAATTTAAAGACCCAATTCAGAAATGGGCATCTAAGATGAATACACACTTCTCAGAGGACGAAATTAAAGAAGTGAATAAATATATGAAAAAATAAAAACATCACTGAGATATCATTTCATTCCAGAAAGAATGGCTATCAGAAGGAAATCAACCAACAACAAGTGTTGGAGAGGTTGTGGGGAAAAGGGAACACTTCTCCACTGCTGGTGGGTATGTAGACTGGTACAACCATTGTGGAGGTCAGTGTGGAGACTCCTGAATAGAATAGGACTAGAAACCTCATTCAAGCTAGCTATTCCCCTACTAGGAATTTTCCGAAATGAACTGAAATCATTGTATCATAGTTATATATGTGTACCTTTTTTATAGCAGCACAATGTATGATAGGAAAATCTTGGAAACAACCAAGATGTTCATCACATGAGGAATGGTTGAAAAAGATGTGGTATTTCTATATAATGGAGTATTACTCAGCTGTTAAAAATGATAAGTTTGAAGCATTTATACTGAAGTAAATCCCACTTAAATATATACTAATAAGTGAAATAAACCAGACACACATGTGTAAATATCGTATAGTCTCCCTAGTATAAGAAGCACAAAGCAGAAATACAAATGGAAATCTACAACAACAACTAAAATCAATTGAGTCAGATAAGACAACGTGAATGGCATATGCTGAAGGATACTAATCAGCTTTTCTTCTGGATGGTTAACAGCCTAAGTTCACAGATCAAAGTTGGAGAAATAGAAGAGCCACAAGGCCATCCAACATTTTGGCCCTAGCCTTTCAAAGTTAGCGAAGACTCAGGACATAGCTGAACCTGTACTGCAACATCATGAAACTCAGGTGAGCTCCAAATTTTCTGAACAAGGAGATTATGGAGCCACAGAGGAAAGAGATCGAAGTTCTATAGTGTGCCTGGGGAGAGTCACATGGAGAGAAAACTTTCTCTCAGGCTCTCACGGAGAGGAAACTAGTCAAGCATTGGCCGTGACTCATCTACATGGATGACACAGACAAAGGATCTACAGAATATGGTACAGGACTACACGAAAAACCCTGAGGGGACTTGACTGACCTCAATAGAAAAATAAAGTACATGTGTTGGTATATAAGTCTTGCTGTATCTGTCTTAGCCATCCAGCAGAATAGGATAAAAATGAAGTATACATTGCGGGGCCATAATATTAAGTTGAGCTGTAAATGGCTATGGTTGACAACATCTTCGGATTACTCACTATTGTTGTGGAATGCTGGACTGTGTTGGATTGTGTTGTCGAGTTAAAGCACCTAAGTTAGTTGAATGACAATGGAGTGCCCATCTCTGACAGGTGTAGAGCAAGGAAGGGGTATAGAATGGAAGAATAATGATGTGTGTGTGGGATTGATTACGCTGTGCTTCTACATAATTCTATGAGAGGCAAGATCTGCACTAATGGTGGTTGGACAGGATATTATGTTGGCTTCTAGTACTATGGACAACTGCTAGGAAAATAACAAGTTAGTTATTGAATCTTTGATGTAATTCAGGTATAAAATTAAGATACACAAACAGCTACAGTCTCTTAATTTACTGATAAGAGACATATGGTATAATAATGCGTGTAAGTACAATATCATGTATATATCTTTTATGATACCAAAACATTATGAAAAAAGTTTACCATGTATTAATTTATGAAATCCATCTTTTCAAGTTATCTTAAATCTGTCTCATTGATATTTGTTCTTCAATAAAACAAATGTAAAATTAAAGAAAAATCTGTTAACTGTTCTTTGGATTTGATCATTTCCTTAAAGGGAATTTCATGGTTATTTAATTAAAGTGTTCCACTTTGATAAAAAAAAAAAACAATATGCAATGCATTAATTATTTAATCTATTCCAATAATCTGATTTGGAACTGTCTCATTGCTATTCTTCAATAAAATTATGAAGAATAAAAAATAAAGCTTCAGAAACTATAATATAAGCATAATGGATTCTGAGAGAAAAGGTGAATTGCTTTGTCAATGAGATGAATTATTACTATTTAAAAGCAGAAAATTCACAAAAACAGCAGCAATGACAGCAGTAAAATCAATAATAATTGCGATGTCTGTAGTAAACTCTGCCTGAAAGACGACATATGCTGAATAAATTAATTCTCATAGTAATCACTTAAGCAATTTGATGTATTTATTCCTAAATTTAGAAACATATGCCCAGAGAGATTAAAGTAAGTCCCTTAATAAACACCAAAAATGTCTGGCCAGATAGCTCAGTGCACTAAAGCACCTGCTTATGCAGGCACAGTGACAGGGAGTTTTATCCTTAGCATGCCGTGGCAGCCCAGACCCTGGCACATGCAGATATGGTGATTGAGACTGGGTGTGGTGGTGTGCCCTTGTGATCCCAGCGCTTGGGAGGCTGAAAACAAGAGAATCACTATAAATCTAATCTGTGCAGTGAAACCCTATGAATCCTGTACCAAAAAAAAAAGAACTCCACCAAGTGTCTTATAGATTCAATCACCAAATTCAGCAATGTATCAGGATATGAAGTCAACACCCAATAATCAGTATCATTTTTCTACACAAGCAATGAATGTACTGAGAGAGAAATTAGGTAAATCATGCCTTTCACAAAAACCACATAAAATGAAATACCTGGAATCAGTCTCACAAAGAACACAAAAGACTTATACAGTGAAAATTACAGTACTCTGTGTAGAGAGATTTAAAAGGTTTTGACAAAATGGGAAAATATTTCATGTACCTCAAAAGAAAGAATCATCAGTGTGAAAATGGGTATACTCCCAAAACTATTTACAGAGTCTATGCAATATAGATTAAAATGCCATTACTATACCTCACAGAGCTAGAGAAAACTTTCCTCAAATTCACTTGGGACCAAAAGAGACTCAGAATATCAAAAGCAATACTGGAAGACAAAGGAAAGGCAGTAATATTTCAATCTCTGACCTGAAATTATACTGTAAAGCTACTGCAATAAAATCAGCATGGTCCTGGGACAAAGACAGACCCGAGGATCAGCAGAACAGATTAAAAGACACAGACACAAATGCACACACTCTCAGCCACCTTATCTTTAGTAAAGGTGCTAAAAATTTTCACTGGAAGAAAGATAGACTCTTTAATAAATGGTCCTGGAAAAACTGGCTTTATACCTAGTGAAGGCTAAAACTAGACCCATTCCTATCATCATGAACAAAAGCTACAGTCAAAATGGATCAAATATTTAAATATTGAATCAGAAACACTAAGTTCTCTGGGGGAAAATGTAGGTAAAATTCTTAAAGATATAGGGGTAGGTGGAGAGATCGTGAGCAAAAGCCAAACTACGTGAGAAATTCTTCAAAGAATCAGCAACTGGATATCATATTTTTGAAAGATTTCTGAGCTCCAAAGCAAATCTCCAATGGAGTAAAAAGAAAACCCACAAACTGAAAAAATTATAGCCGATTGTCCCTCAGACAAAGGCCTTCTATCTTGAACATATAAAGAATGTAAAAAAAAATAATCAGACCCCACCCCCAATTTCAAAGATCTAATCCAAACATGGGCATTTGAGGTGAATACACACTTCTCAGAGGAAGAATAGAAATAGCAAGTAAATAAGTGAAAAAATGTTCAGAATCATTGGTCATTTGAGAAATACAAATGGAAACAATACTGAGATTCCATCTCACCCTGGAACGAATGGTTAACATCAACAAGTCAGCCAATAAAAATGTTGGAGAGAATGTGGAGAAAAAAGGAAATCTTTTTCCTCTGTTGGTGTGACTGCAGACTGGCACAACCACTATGGAAAATTGGAGGTCCCATTCAATTTAGATATTACACACCCCCTACTAGATATTTTTTTCCAGAAGAACTGACAACCACATACCACCATTAGGTGTGTGCACCAATGTTTATAGCCACACAGTTTGTCATACCTGAGTCCTGGAAAGAACCCAGATGCTCATAGTTTGAAGAATGGATAAAGAAGATGTGTTATTTTTATACAATTTTATACGACTATAAAATATGATAAATTCTTTTGTTTAGGGATGCAACTAGGGAACTTTCTTTTTGCATTTAGTACAGAGGATACAGCGTCTACAGCGTCTCACTGCATAGATTGGACTAGTAGTGATGCTCCTATTTTCAGCCTCCCCAAGTGCTGGGATTGCAGGAGTACGCCATGACGCCCATTCTCAATCGCTGTCTCAATGCATCCCGGGGGCAGGGCTGGCACTGCATACCAGGGATGGAACTCCAGCCGCTCTACTCTGTCTGAGAAGGCACTTTATTCTGCTACTCAATCAATGCACACAGCGTCACTCAGCTAGACAGTGGTATGACTACTTGCAATCCCAGACAAGCTTAGTGAGACCAAAGTGCTTCCTCAGGCAGAGTGCAGAGGCTAGAAAACATATTTTTACGTGAAATAAATCACTTCCATATGTGAAAGAATTGTATTTTCTCCTGAGTGTGACAACCTGAAAGAGAACAATGGAACCTAAAGAGTACAATACATACTGGGAAAGGGATTAAACTTATTCAAATGAAAGATTTACTGAGTTGAGGACAGGAGAGGGAGTGGAGTAAAATATTTATCTAGATATGTAAGCAAGATGGTTGGGACATCTGTACTGTGAATTTCTACTGCACTATGGAAACCAGAAGATACTAATGTTTTGTCTCTATTTTTCAATTTTTGTATTTTTTCTCTTCTTCATTTCTCATTTTCTTTCTTCCAATTTTACATGCCTGTATCTGGTGATATGAATAGCTATTTGTAAGACAATATTGTGCATTATGATAAATACTATGAAATCCATATTACTTTGTTAAGTGAAATTCTGTGTCACTTTAAATTTTTGTGTTTGAACTCTAGTTTGTACTGTCTTTAAAAAAATAAAGAAATAAAGCAATGAACTCAAGGTCACTCAGCTAGAGAGTGGTATGACTACTTGCAATCCCAGACAAGCTGTTTTCAGAATAATTATTTTTAACCATTGGCAAACTACTTTTCAGTATAACTTTAAATAATTACAGATGATAAATAAACTGTATCATTATTCCCCTAAGTATCCTTTCTATTATTTATTCTTTCTCTTGCACTGATTTTTTTGTCTTTTTGAGACAGGATCTCACTAAGCAGTTCAGGATGGACTTTAGCTCAATTTGTAGCTCAGGCTGGTTTCAGACTCCCAATTATCCCCCTTCCTCAGCCTCCCAACTGCAGGGATTACTGGCATGTGCTACCATTCCTGGCTATACTAATTTAAAATATTAAAATTTTAAATTAATTTTGTACAAACAGTTTAATCAGTTACAGTATAAAATAGTAAAGAATGCCAGGTATGGTGCGATAGGCATCATACAGAATTCTACAGATTGAGGCAGGAGAATTTCCTTGAATTGTAGGTCATCCTGGGCTACATAGTGAGTTCAAGGTTATTGTAGTGGCCAATGTGAAGTACAGAGTGAAATTCTGATTTTAAAACCCAAAACTAACTTCAATGCAGTGTGTAATACTAGAGCCATGCTTGTAATGCCTGTCATTCCTGTCTTCTAATTATATACTGCTTCTAATGTCAAATCAAGTACTGCTATCCTGCCTCTCAAGTAAATGCTTGTTTTGAAAAAATGAAAACAAGAGACAAAAAACAAAACTAAATGTGTAAATTAATAAACTAAAAATAACATATTAAACAAACTTAATGTAAATATGTGATATTTGATTAATCATCCAAGAACAAATATTATTAAACAAATCACATGAACATCTTATAAAACTCCAAAATGAAGCAATTTTCTTTTCTTTTTCAATGTATTTGCTTGTTATAGAGTATCACTACACAAGTCAGACTTGTGGTAAACCTCCTGCTTTCAGCTTCCTCAGTGTCAGCATTACAGTAATATGCCACTATGACTGGACTCTGGCTTGTCCAGTCCACCCTGGGGGTGAGTATGAAATGGCTTGTGATGCTGGGGATCAAATTACAGACACTGAACTTGACTAAACTTGCCTAAGCAGATGTTTTAGACCACTGAGCTATCTCCCTGATCAGTAAGCAACTTTCAAATAAGGTAGATACTACATAAAGATATTCTATTAGGTGGATAACTATACTGATCATTAGTGGAAGTGTTGAATGATGTTTGGCAAATTCAATGGGATAACCTTGGTGTGGCTTTTGTTGTTCCTCTAACTACAGTGTTCTTCTTTTCCCTAACATTCCAAATAATCTTTCAAGAATAAGCTGAAAAATTCCATTTCCTAGGTGTATATCTAGTCCTATGAATAATGTTGGGCAAGTCATGCGTTTCCCAGAGGTTTGTTCTTAGAATCAACCAATGAAACTGTAACTGCCAATAGGTAAGTTTACACATAGAATTTCCTAAGTAAAATACTCTAATAGAAAGCACTCTTGCCTCCTGAAGGAATGTAACCATTTTTGCACTCCATATTTAAAATGAGTTAGTCTGCACCACAGAGATAGTTCTGTAGAATACGTGCTTACCTGAAGAGCACAAGGCCCTGAGTTCAATCCCCAGTACCTCAATGAATAAATAAATAAATAAATAAATAAATAGAAATGAAAATAAAAAATAAATTAAAATGGGTTGCTTGTCCTTCAGGTGAACTGTACAGAAAGAAGCTGGCATGGGTTTCAAACTGCACTGTAGGGATTATTTATGTATTTGGTACATGGTCTCTCTATGCAACTTGGACTCATAGTGATCCTTCTATTTTCACCCTCCCCAGTGATGATATTATAGGCATACATGACCAAATTAGGTCTCAGTCATAGGCTCAGCACGCCCGGGGAAAGTGCACCATGGCATGTGGTACCAGGGATCAAACCTTGGTCACTGTGCTTGCCTAAGCAGGTGCTTAGTCCCCTGAGCTATCTGACTGACCCTATAGGGATAACTCTCTTCCTTAATCATTATAACCCCACTAAAATAACTAAGACTAGCGTATGTGTCATATTCCATTTATGGGATGTATTCATTAAATATAGTGACAAGTGCAACCTAAGTGTTAGCGTTCTCCTCCTTTATTTATATATTTTTAAATTTCTGAGCTTGTGTAATTGAGTTCATATAAAATAAATGGAAGAAATACACAAACTATCGACTTTCCTTGGGGCCTTTCAATGAAAATTATACACTCCCATCATCCTATATTAGAATGACACTTCATATAATTTAAGTGGAAAAGTGTGATAGACAATGTTTGTTTCATGAGTGACAGATGAAATAGAAGAGATAAACACAAAGATGAACATCTCTTATAAGATATGAGTAAAATATTCCCCAAGTGCTTCAATTTGGCTAAAGAGGTTTAGGGATAAAAGTGGTTAGATGAGGACTTGAGAGGATGAAAAAAGAGCTGACAGCAGCCTTCTAGAGTGATACCATTCAATGACAAAAGAGAACCTTGTGGAGCAATGGTGGAAGGGAGACCGAAATGTATAAGGATACAACCTTATGACAGAAATTCAGGCATTCACTTAATAGTCATTGGGTGAAGTTTACATATCATTCACCCACTATCTTAGGCACTGGAAACAAAGTTGTATGCAATCTAAGAAGTGTATTCTCTACTGTCATGGAGTACAAAGCTACAAACCTTATGGGTGGATTTAGGAACTGTATGGAAAAAAATTAGAAAGAAGAGAAAGGGACAAAGATGAGAACTTTGGAAGGAGTGCCATTAATATTTTGCTGGTTGGTGGAGCTGGGGAGATATTTCAATAGAATAAACAGGTGCCTGGCAAATACAAGATCCTGAGTTAAATCCCTGGTACTACAAAAAAAGCAACAACAACAACAACAAAAACAGAGATGGCTGGTGGACAGAACATGACCTATTGCTAGTTGAACAATTTCATAGAGGAGGAGTTGATGGAAATGGACAAATTCATAATGACAGAGCTAATTTAAAAAATTCTTAGACACAAAGTGATATATTTTATAGAACAATTAGGAAAAGGATGGGCAATAAATGAATGAATAAATGAATAAATTAAAAGGAAAATTGATTCATGCTGCAATGATGATCTACAAAGATGTGTGATGAAAATGACAAATAATTCTTTTGGAACAGAAGTCCAAAGCCATACTGTGTACTTGTGTATTTCACATATCATTATGTCTTTAATTCAAGGAAATAAGTACAAATGAAGGAATTATCTACCATGATGAAATACAAATATTATGTTCAAAAAGCAAACAAATCAACACAGCCTGATACTTTAATTTGAGGAGCAGCTTTGGATAAGTACATGATTGTAAATTCCTATGCAGGACAGTTTTACTTCATCTATTTGAAAAGCATAACCTGATAGTAATTACTACAGGTGTAGTTTTGGCTTATATACCACCGTAAGCCTCTGGAGTCCTACAAATTGCCCTTATTTTTATGCATTGAGAATAATGTTTCCTAGCAGCTCTAGAAACTCCCCCTTTGTGAGAAACCACCATCCTGCTGAGATGGTAAGAGATAGAGAAAGGATGCCTATGAACACCACCAGCTTGAAATCCACTCTTTTTGAGCTGGAATGGGAAAACATTCATGAGCCTCTGGAAGAAAAGAACCTTTGGCAAAGACAAAGACATATGCATCATAGAAGTTGACACATGGAAGTACTTTTATCCCAGGCATCCTACGTCGAAAATTTCTCAAATAAACAAAAAAATGTCATCAGTCTGTATGGTGCACTCTTCCATAAAGCTTTTCACTCATTCATTCTTTCATTCATTCATTCATTCATTCCAAACTTTCAAAGGATATCGAGTACTAATTTAGAAAGCTTATTTTCTGTTGAACTTGTGACTAATGTTTGGTTGATTAATAAAAACACTGACTGGAGTTAGAAATCACTTAAAATGACATATACTTAATTAAGACAAATTATCTAATACTAAACAGTATAAACTTATTCTTGTCTTTTTTTAAATTTCATTTTTCTCTACCATGACTGAGTTTAGCTTAATATGTTCAACATTGCATGCCATATTAATTTTGATATCATTTCTTTGTAAAGTAGAAAATTCAATAGCACTTATGAAGTAAGCAAGGTACAGAGTTCTAAGATGTTTGTTTTATGCTATCTCTTCAAACACAAAATTTTAGATCAACTGTCATGATTAACATGTTTCTGTCATCTTTACCATTGACTTAAATTATGTTTCATGGAAAGAATAGCTCTCCTTCAATTTAATATGTAATTAGTTTACAAAATATTTAATTACACAATATTATTGCAATAATATATGCACTTGTCATAAACATATTTGTGAGCAAACATAATGGCTCTTGAGACCCATACAGGTAAAAGTAGATGTTCACACAGTGATAGGCTATTAACTGTGTCTCCAGTGTGCCTTGTAGCATTCATTAGTACATTTTACAAAAGGAACAGAGCGCATTACTATTGAGTGAAAGGTCAGGAAAGAGACATTCTCACCTTCCCATGCACCAAGGCTTGGCTTCATGAACATATAATCCACCGTCCTCAAGGAACTAACAACATTCACACCAGATGTTAAGAATGCATTATTTGTATAGCTGAAAGGAGTTTCAGTGCTCACTTCCTCTGTAGCTCATGCTGTGGTATTCAATAATAATTTTCTTTCGGGGCTCAGGTTTCTTCATTCATACAGTGAAACTGTAGAACAGAAATCTCTAAGGTACTATGTTGCTTTCTGGCTCAAAGAAGTGTTTTTGGAGTTTTGAAATTGATATTTTCCTTGCCTTTTTTGCTTGTACAGAGTGATTCAAGCATCAATTTGCATATTTTCATATTTCTGATTAAGTTTTCATCATGCCTTTAGAATTATATTTCAGGTCTAAAATGCAAGGCATAAATTTCCTGCACGCGACTGGCCACAGTTTGATATACTGTTAGCACTACTGAATAAGTCAAAACTCTGGCATTTGAACTGTGTCTCTTAACAATGTCCAGCTCCTTGTTCAACACATATACCCACTGACTTCTATTTCAATTTACTCTCTGTAAGCTAGGATAATCATATGCATGTCAGTTATACATTGCTATGTATTAAATTATCTACATTTTAGAAGCTTAACATGACAAATATTTGTTATTTCACAGTTTCTGTGAGTCAGAAATCCAGAAGTAACCAGGCTAGAGACCTGTGGCTGTAAACCCCTGAAAGGTGTTAGATCAACTTGCTGGGTAGAGCTGTGGTGAAAACACTGGTTCACTCAGGCTAAGGGTTTCGTGTTCAAGTCAATATATGTTGCCTCAATTCAACACACTGGTGGGGGGTGAGAAATAACAGTCAGTCTGTTATTTAGACATGGTGACATCTAGAAATAATATCTTATTCCATCTGCCATATTTTCCTCACTCGAAGAAAGTCACTAAGTCCAGCGCATAATCAAAATGAATTTAATATTACTTCCTGAGGAGAAGAGTGCCAAATAATTTAATATAATTACAAAACATTAAATATGCATCAATGATGAGAATGCCACTCTGCATTTAACAGTGACCTCCATGTAGCACATTTGAAACAACAGCTGCAGCAACAGTGACAACAATAAAAGCTATGTGTAAAAATATACCTACAAGCGAATTAGTATTATGTAACTGCCCAGCACTACTAGATTACTTCCTTCTTCTCTATAAAGCAATTATTTCTAGAAATATTCAAGAGAGTGAGTTGTAGGTCAACACGCAATTCCCTGTACAAGCTTTTTAGCTTCCTCATACTTAATGGATATTTGAGAGACATAAGATGTGCTACTGCAGTGTAGCAAGTTTAAAATTTAGTATTGCACAATTCTGTTTTTGAAAGTCTCACTGAGTTTTTCTCAATGCTTCACTAAAGTGCTCTCTTCTTCTCATGATGGCTAAATCTAACTTTGGCTATCTCTTCTTTACTTTCTCAACATTAAAAGCTTTCTCAACCTTAAAAACTATGTTTTTGTTCACTTATGAAATGCAATTCCATTGCATATCGTCCTATGCATCATTCTAATTCATGCAATTACATTATCCCTTTCTACCCACAAGAGACAAATGAAAACATTTTCCTAAATACAGTGCTGTCATTAATAGAGTCAAAATTAAATTCTAACATGCATTCCTGAGCAATTCTTAGAAACTATACAGATATATATGTAATTATAATTATATATATATATATATATATTATTAAAAACCAAGAAAAAGAGGAATTAAAAGATAATAAATTTTCTAAATTTAACTATTGAACTCTTCTGCAGAAAGTGCTGTATAACAGATGTCACCCTCCCATAGCATTATCAGTTGAGTGTGCATTAGAAACATCTTATGTATAATTCTCATTTTGTTGCTAATGTATTTAAAGAATTATACTTTAGATTTAAGCTTTAAGAAAATCACTCTGAGAGCTGGCCAAATAGCTCAGTGAATTAAAGCACCTTCAAGCAGGTGCACAGGCCTGAAATTTGGTCCCTAGTCCTGCTATGCCAGCCCAGCCCCTGGAAGGTGCTGAGATGGCAATTGAGACGGCATGGTAGCACTTACCTATAATCCCAGCTCTTGGAAGACTTTAAACAGGCGGATCACTAGTAGTCTGATCTAGTAATGAGACCCTAAACACCCTGTAAGCCCTTCCTGAAATACAGAAAAAACACTCTCTAATTACTGTTTCATTAAGGGTATTGTCTTAAAATCTTGTTTTCTCATAATTTCTCACTGTGAATGGGTGACTATAAAGAATACAATGTTCTAGTACTTTTCAGTACCACTATCTGGATTCATAGTAATGTATGAGCAGCTTTACTCAGCATACCATTTTACTACCTACATCCAAAAGTCAGCACATGGGAATCACAGATAATACCTGTTATGTTTTGTATCTAGTTGTCATCTCAAAGCGTCATGTAAGTTCATGGGGTAGACAGGGCTGAAGGAGCAGCAAATGGCTTGAGGGGAAGGGCCAAAGAGGAGAAAACTGATAAATTGGCAGTATGCTCTCTGCTCCACTCTTCAGGATGCAGACTTTCAGAGATGTAGAGAGGTTTATTCTGGACATGACAGTGCCCCAACCTCTCCTTCAGACCCTGTAGAGTAGGGACATTCTCTTGAAATCACCAGTAACTGTGAGCTACACAAAATTTTCTTTCCCTCATTTTGAGTGTTAGATATTTGTCCCAGGAATGAGAGAAAAGTAACTAAGGCAGATCATCGAAGGGAAACTAAATGTAACTAAGACAGCCACTTAATGCTCCTCTAACAGCATCTGCCCTATGACTTATTTGAGGTTTTAGGGGGAAAACTAGACACAAACCATAACAGGTATTATCTGTGTTTTCCACATGCTGATTTTTGCATTTTGGTAGTAAAATTTTAAGGTAAGAGTAGTTACTAAGAGTAACTAAGATGTACCTTTTGTACCAGAGAAGTGGGGTCATTGCTGTGACAAAATCTGACCATGTAGATCACAAGCTTTAGGGTATGGCTTATTAGAAAAGATAGGAATGGTTTGGAGATGTGGCATACAAGGAAAGCACTGGAATAGATTTGGCTATTCTGTAGGGGTTATTCTGGTCAAAGCTCAAATCAGAAGACTGACAGAAAGCCTGCCTATGAAACCAGGCTGGGGAAGTTTCTGCCAGGAAGAAGTACTACAGATCATTTGTGTTTTGGCTTGGCAGATAGTTTGTCTGAATTTTGCCTGTCCAGAGAATTTGCCTGAAACTGAGATTGAACATGGAAGGTTGACTCATCTTTGAAAGCAGTCAAAAACTGGGGCAGTGGCATGGTTATTGTTGGGGGTTCATAGTCAGATTTGTGTTGAGAATGAAGAGCAAAAGAACCTAGCAGAATGATCTAAAATGTTGTAAGTTTGGCCAGAAAGGATGAGCCAGGAAGACTGTGGACTACAAAGACAGAGCTGAGCTCTCCATTGCCCTGGAAAAACAGAAGAGTGGAAAATATGCCCTGAGAACATCACAGGATGTGGCAGGTTCTTGCCCTTTGCATCCTCAGAATCACAAGGTGAGGAACTTTGCTTTGACAAGAAAGCGGCAGAGCCACATCAAAATGCCATTAGCATACAGAATTTGTTCCTCGGAATCAGGGTTAGAATGTTCAGGGATCCAGGCACTTGAGTCCTACAGCCAAAAGTGAAGGAATCCTGGCTACATCTACAGCTGGCAGTGGACCTTGGCATCATCCATATGGCATTACTTTTAGGCACATGCATGATTTCTGAAGTTAAGAAGGCTTCCACCTAGATTTCAGAAGAAGGCCTGGAAGGCCAGGCAATATGATAGTGAGAGAGCAGTGTGTAAAGTTGTGAGAAAGAAGCCTATTCAGTAGAAACCCCAGAAATTTGGAAAATCCAGAAATGTGGATCATCTAAGTGAACTTCAAAGAGGGAGCAAAGCCTATACGATATTTACATATGTGTGTCTGATTTATTTCACTTATTAGTATATGTTCAAGTGGCATCCACTTCAGTATAAATGCTTCAAGCTTATCATTCTTAATAGCTGAGTAGTGCTCCATTATATAGAATATTTCTTCTCATTGAGCTAAGATAAAGTAGCTGTATCTAACCTAATTTGTGTGTATATATGCATATATACACATATATACATATATATACACATACACACACACACACACACACACACACATATATATATATATATATATATATATATATACACACACACACACACATTAATGTGTGTGTGTGTGTGTGTGTGTTACTACAAACTGGTCTTCCATTTATATCCTCCCTTTTTGGTTTAGTTTTGTCAGAGATGGATATTCCATTGCTACTCAAATATTGTAACAGTGTGAATTCAGTAAAATAATCCAATATAGACCATTATTCCTGTAGGTTAACTGCAGGACTGACAATGTCAGAAGTTGTTGACTACAGTCATTTACAGCTCAGCAGATTAATATGGCTTTGCATTTTGTACCTCGTGTTTATACCTTTCTGCTGGTTGGTTCAGATCAAGATAAAGCAAGACCTACATAATGAGAAATGCAACTTTTATATCTTACAAGGTCAGTCAAATCCCCTCAGGGTTTATCCTGAAACAATGTACAGTGCCTTATAGACCTGTTGTCAGTGCCAGCCATCTGGATGAATCATGGCCATTGCTTGACCATTTTATTCTCTGTAAAAACCTGAGAGAATGTTTACCGTCTAGGTGGGTGTCCTAGACATATGCACTTCTCAGAGAAAGATATTCTAGAAGCCAATAAATACATGAAAAAATGCTCTACATCACTAGCCATTCATGAAATGCAAATTACAACAACACTGAGATACCACATCACCCCAGAAATAATGGCTATTATAAAGAAATCAACCAACCACAAATGTTGGACAGGCTGCAGGGCAAAGGGAACCCTTCCTCAATGCTGATGAGAATGTAGACTGGTGCAACCATTATGGAAATCAGTGCGGAGATTCCTTAAAAAACTTGGACTGGAATTCCCACTCAATCCAGCTATCCTCTTACAGGGAATTTTCCCAAAAGAACTGAAAATTTTGTATCATAGCTATTTATGTGCACCTATGTTTATAGCAGGACAATTTGTGATAGCCTAATCTAGGAAGCACTCAAAATGCCCAACACCTGAGGGATGAATGAAATAGTTGTGGTGTTTTTATATAATGGAACACTACTCAGCTATAAAGAATGACAAACTAGAAGCCTTCATATACAAGTGATGAAACTTGAAGATATATTCATGAGGAAATAATTTCACTCCTGAGTATTGCCATTAGTTTCATCCACTTACCTATAAAGGATTTGAGTTTGTATTTCTCTATGGCTGAGTAGTATTCCATTGTATAAAAGCATCACATCTCTTTCATCCTTTCCTCAAGTGATTGACATTTTAGATGTTTCTAAGATTTGGCTATGCCAAATTGTGCTGCTATAAACATGGGTTGATATATATCACTATGGTATGATGGTTTTCATTCTTTAGGGAAAATTATCAGAGGGGTAATAGCTGGATTGAATGGTATCTGCAGTCTTAGATCTTGTGGAGGCTTTACACTGATTTCCATAGTGGCTGTACCAGTCTGTACACCCACTGTCAGTGGAGAAGGGCTCCTTTTCCTCTACAGCCTCTCCAGGATTTGTTATTAGTTGACTTCTTTGTGACAGCCTTCAGTTTGTATCTCAGTGTTGTTTCAGTTTGCATTTATAGAGTGGCCAGTACTGTGAAACATTTTTTATGTATTTATTTGCCATTTGCATTTCTTCCTCTGAGAAGTGTGGAGATAGCTCAACAGTATGTGTACCTGTCTGGTAACTGCAAGGTCCTTTGTTTGATCCCTGGTACCAAAATATAAATCACTTTAGAAGGCCCAGTGGGGCCACGCTATCTCAGCAGGCCTACCAGGATATATTTCTTTATCAGAAAATATAGAACTTCTTCATTATTTAACAACTCCAAAGTTTAGGATATCTAGCTTATTTTTGCATTATTAGGTAGTTCTTTACAAATTTATTATTTTTTTTTTAATTTTAAATGTTGCAAATAGTGTTTAACTACTTGGCACCTGCCTCTCAACTTTGGTTATATCTCTGCAAAGCTTTATTTTTTTCATTTGTTTTGTTTAAGCATGCTAATTTAGCCATTTTATATTGCTCCAACAAAACTGATTTGTTCATCATGAATGCATGTCCTTAAAATGAATTTTTACCTTGCATCTTTCATATGGCATTTCTTTTTTAATACTTTTTATAGTAGATAATGAGCACATCCATCATAGAGAATTTGCACATGTGCATAACATATCTTTTTTTATTTTTATTTTCATTTTTTTATTTTATTGAACTACAAATGTCAATCAGACAATTTCAAGACACCTTAACAATACAGATAATATCTGTAAATATAATAGCATGTATGCACCCTGTACAATACCAAAACTTTATGAAAACAGTTTGCAATGTATTAATTTATCGAATCTGTATGGTTAAGGTGTCTTGAAATTGTCTGAGTGACAGTTGTACTTCAATAAAATGAAAGGGAAAAAAAGGGTAATAAATGAAAATAAGAGACAAGAAAACAAAGTCATAGGATGGTCCTGCTACAGTGTTGTATATGAATATGTAATTGCTATAATTCAATTTTTTCACATCTTTTTGGCATAGGAGCTACACATTTTTATTAGTTATTTTAGTGTTTTTTATACAAATTTAGCCCTTCACCATGTGGTTCCATATATTATACAACTTCATATAAAATATTAATATTTGCATAACATATCTTAATTCTTTTTCTTGTACCATTCCCTTTCCTCTCTCTGCTGCTTCTTCCTTTCTTGATTTTCAAAAATTCTCCTTCCATTTTTTACTTTGAATTATTTTGGTTTAAATATCTTTTCCCTTCGTCCCTCTTCATCTCTTATCCCCCTTCCCAGAAGGCCACATTATAAATATGGCAAAATAAAGGATAGATATTAGAGGCTTGTTTGTAGTTCATGCTTCCTCTTGCCCTACCCATGCACAATTTCTATCTTTACTTGTGCAGTACTTCCATTAGAACATAACACAGGCCACACACATAACCTTCTGTTTGTTAGGATCACTTTCAATAGAGAATCTTGGGGTCAACAAGCCTTTTTCTCATAAGGTTATATTTGTGTACATTCAACATTATAGCTACTGAGTTATGTTGAAATCTCATAGTTCCAATCATTTCTCCCAAACAGGATGGGAAGTGACAACTCAGCATTTGATTTCCAGCAATAGACTTTGCTCTGGTAGTATGGCTTTATGGCAGACACTTTATTCTTAGTTCTCTGTAGGAAGAAAATGTATGACATATAGTTGTATACAACTGTTTTTAGAGATCCGGGGTAGCTACACTTTAACATGTGCATTTCTTTTGTTCTTTTGAGTCATACAGAAATTGTACTGGATTAAATTGACTATACTTCATTTTGTTTTCCCTTCGAAAATTTTATCACAGTTGTATGCTCAGTGTTGGAGGCCCATTTGAATATATTCTTTTGTGTGCCATTTTGATCAGATTTGGTAGTGTAATGACTTCATGTACATATTTTTACATTGTCCTTCTTGTTTGGCCTGGAAAATAAAAATTTTCATGCTTTTGAAGAATATTTGGAAGAAGTTAAGTAAGTGTACTGTTCAGTTTCTCTATCTCACGTGCTTTATCCTGATACTCAAATCTACTTTTGCTGAGCCACTCCTCCCCATAAACAACTGAATCCAATATCACAAGCAAGTTAATAGTTCATCTTCAATCCATGTTTAGAAGGTGTCAAGATACATTGCTCTTCCTCTCTCTTTTCAATTTTGGAGAAAGTCAGAAAAATGCAGGCTGCCACCACCTACGTTACATGGGTGATATTGTCAATTTATAGTCACTTGGCCCTGGCGCATTTCAGTGAAAACCTGAGTGATTCTCAATTCAGTCTAACAGTCTCATGTGTAGCTTTCATTTCCTACCCAATGTCTGTTGCATTTCAGGTTTCCCTTATGTGCTAGTGACAGAGTGTGACTCACAATATGATTTTAAATTAAGTTAAAGATTAGCAGGTAAAGACTACAGAAAGCCTCACTACTTCAAATGTTAATATTGACGTTTTTCATTGCAGATTATTGCTAAAATGACAAAACTGAAATACTTAGAGAATACAACAAGAAGGAAATTTCTTGGTGTTATGATTTTCATAGTCTGGATAATCAAGACTGAAGCTATCTTTTATTGCTCTTACTGATACTGCAAATTAAGGATACATATCATTAATATATAAAGTAGGATCATTTTAAGATTTGGGTTTTGTAAAGCCATAAATCCCACTCATCTGTACTGGCTCCATTTTACCCCAAAATCCACCATTAATTAATATGTAAGTAAGTCATACCCATGGTTTCATTAGAAAATACTCCATACATGTTACATTTTGAATGAAAGATTCAAAATTTACAATAGATGTGAAGTTGTTTCGATTTAGAAAGATTTGAAAACATATTTTTCATAGTCATTTAAATTGCAAGCATTCATGAAAGCATACACACACACACACACACACACACACACTCACACACAAACACACACCCTTGAAGGAAGGGCATGATGGTTCATATTCACTATTTTTTTTCTTTTGGCAGACCCAGGGATCGAACTCAGTCCCTTGCTCTTGCCAGGGAAACACTCATTCCACTGAGCCAGCTCCCTGGCACTAATGGTTCATATTTAATACTAAAAAGATTAATATTTGAATCAGTGGGACATACATCTTACAAAAGTGCATGATGATGTTGACAATGTAGTTGGAACAGATGTGCAAAATTTGCAATCATATGATTTTATCTCTAAGGAAACCATATAATATTTTGACCATATAGAACATGATATTATTTGCTTCTTCCTATAGTAAAATATTAGTGCAATGCAATTCTTGAAAATTAAAAGTGGAAAGTTTATTAAAATCAAAGATAAAAATTACAGTATCACTGTTCGGCAATTTCCCAACAGTCTCTTTTATTTAATTCCATTGTTTCTCTAAAACTTGTGTTTCAAAAGTAAACATAAAATTATACTAAAGTGCTTTGTATATTGCAGCATGTTTTATGTTGCTAGAAATTAATTTTGCCACTATGATTTTATATTGTATCATTGATATTACAAATAAATCCTAGTATAATGCTTCATAAAAATTCACCTAAATTTTATAGATATTACTCTATATCTTCATAATTCATTTAGAGACAAGAATAATTTCATAGATTGATATTGTAAGTAAAGCCTAACTCAACATTTGTTTATAAATAAATGTACACTCTTTCAGAAAAGTACTTTATTAAAACATCATCTAATTACTCTTTCTGTACTCTAAGATATGTGTTTATATCTTAATACATTACCCTGTAATGCTACTTTTCTCTTGAGCCATTGTTCTGTTGACCTTCAGAGTGAAATTGTTCAAATGAATAGTTCATGCTGACTCTATCTAGCTCTTTACCTCCCATGGACCGGAGAGACATTTCAATCATATTTTGCTCTCATTGCTGTAATGAAACGTCTCCTAGTGAGGGTTCTATTCAACATGATGTCAGTAATGAAATGTCAGCCTTCAGAAGTTATATTCCTTAATGTTTCAGGGATGTTTAATCTAACTGACACCTGCCTCCTAGAAATATCATTTATTCTCAGCTTGTACGACATCACATGCAACATTTTGCCACTTTGTCTTTTCTTTCTGATTTCCTTTTGCCAGTTTCTCCAATGTACTTTACCCTTAAGTGGTGGAAGTGCTCATTGCCTTTTTGTTAAACTCCATGCCCTTTTCTGTGTATACACTTTGCCTATTTTACCAGGAAAATATGCACACACACACACACATGCACACACACACAATTTCTATTTTGAGAACTGCAACTCTACCCAATTTTTCTCTCTACAAGGTCTTTCAGATTCAAGTAAGCTATTGAGGGAGTTGTTACTTTTCTTCTTTGAGGCAGAACATGTATAAATTTTTTATCATTTTATCTATTTTGGTAGGATTCACATTAAAGATATCCCACAGGAGTTTATTTTCTCAATACATGCACTGTGAGGAGCTTTGCGTTTTGAAATCTCACCCTTCTGAGATGGGTATTGGCATCATTCTGTGTGAGGGATCAGGTTATTCTGCTGATGCATGAAAGATTAATTTTGTGGAATACTTTTTTGAACTAATTCTATATTTGAGCTGATCTCATTTGAAATTTGTGAATGTCAATAAAAATTACAAAAACACAATAAAAAAAAGAGTAGGATACTCAAGCTACAAGTTACCTATTTTAGTGATTTCCACACTGGAGATTGCCCACCTCTATAATTATAGGTCTTTTTCACAATAGGGTTGAGAAAAATGCATATTTGTTTAAGAATTCAGTTTGTACATGGAGAAATTTGAATTGTAAGATTTTTTCAAAGATATATGGAGGGCACATATTTATCTATGTCTGATATTAACTTGGAAAAGTAAAGATAAAAAGAAGCTGCACAACAGTATTTCAGATTTGAAGACAGATAAAGATTCAAGATTGGCTGAGGGCAAACACAAGACAAGTCACAAGGAACTGAGTCTTGTGGCCAATTTCTGTGTACAAATTCCAACTCTAGAATGTGACACACTTTACTGATGTAATTTGCTTGCTTCTTTTAACAGATAAGAATAATGTTTACATTTTACAACTAGATAAGTTTGGATGGAAGAAGCTATATGGATATAAAGGATTTTCAATGGTTAGAACTTAGGTGAGCCATTAGATGACTATTTAAAATAGTTAAATTACTTAAATATCTAGAGAGTGACTTAAAGAAGGCATAAAGTTACATATAAGACTCACTTTTATAGTGAGTCATACTTTTATTTTGACTATTCTATATTTTTATATGGAACATATTCTTGAAAAAGAACAATTAACAAAACTGGTATGGATTGTGTATGGTTGTCTCTTCAAAGCCTCATGCAGTCTTTGAGATGTAGTTCTATAGGATTAATTCATGATCCAAGGCTGGGATTATAGGTCTGGGTACTGTTGGGATTATGGGTCTAAGTGAAGCTAGGATTATGGATGTTAGTGCTCCACCCAGCTTGGAGCAGATAGTGTTAATGCAATTTAATGGAGATAGACTTGCTCTCTGTAGTCATTGCTGCTGCTACTCTTCCTCTTTACACTTGCTGTTTTGCTGTCTTCCAGCACCATGAACCGCTGCCTTGAGCCATATGACAGTCTGACTTGGGGCTAACTGAATATGGACTGAAACCTCCAATAACTGAGTGCTAAATAAAACTTTGATTCCTTCATTTTGGTTGTTGGGTATTTGTCCTAATAATGAGAGAAGAGTGAGACAAAATTTGGTATGAAGTAAATCTGGTCAGGTGGATTGCAAGCCTTTTGCAATGGCTTGAGAGAAGAGATAAGAAACTTTTGGAAATATCACCTATGGGAGACACCAGAAATAGCACCAGCTGTTCTGTATGGGAAATTCTGGTCAGAGCTCAGACCAGAAGGCTGATTAAAATCCTGCCTGTAAAAACCAGGCTAGGGAGTTTCTTCTGGGAAGAAGTACTGTATCAGTTATTAGACTTCACATGATTTGTGCTAAGGCATGGCAGAAAGATTCTCTAAATTTCTCTCATGTCCAAAGATTTTGCCTGAGACTGATATGAAGCTTTGTGGACTGATTAGGCTTTCAAAAGAAATTTCAAAGGAGCAAAATATTGAGGCAGTGGCATAGGTGTTGTTGGGAGCTTTCAGTCAGATTCATGTTAAGAATCAAGAACAAAGAGCCCAGCAGGATGATAATAAAGGCATGGAATGCAAAGATAGAGCAGAGAGGATTTCCATTACTGAGAAGGAAATAGAGAGTAAAAAGGATGACCTGAGTTCATCACAGGAGGTGGCAGATCTCCATGCTTTGTGTTCTCGAGTTTTCCCTAACCATCTGACTAAATTCTTTTTGAGCTGTTGTTATACCTTTCTATTTGTATTTCTTCTTTTGAAATCTTATACTAGGGAGATTATATGACATTTGCACATGTGTGTATGGTTTATTTCACTTATGAGTGCATGTTCAAGTGGCACTCACTCCAATATAAATGTTTCAAATTTATCATTATATATAGCTGAGTAATATTCCATTGTATAGAAATAACACATATTTTTCAACCATTCCACATGTGACTGGCATCTTGGTTGTTTCCAAGATTTTGCTATCACAAATTGTGCTGCTATAAGCATAGGTAACCATTCTGTGTTTGTATAAACAGAACAGTTAGGATAATATGCAGTGCTTCTGCATATTTCTATGAGAATAAATATTTGCACTAAAATGTTTGGACAGGCTTCTTGTAGTATGGACAATCCCAGGAAGACAACAATGTATAAGTATTAATTCTTGAAACTGTACTATAATTCAGCTTTAAAAAATAAGATAAGTATACAGCTACATTCTCTTAATTCATTGATTTGTGACATCTGTTCTAATAGTGTTTGTAGGTAGAATATCATGTAAGGACCTTGTGCGACAGAAAACCACTATGAAAACAATATGCAATGTATTAATTATTGAATCTGTCTTGCTAATTTGATTTGGAACTGTCTCATTGCTATTTGTTCTTCATTAAAATAAAACAAATATTCAGAGCTCTGCTCTCCATTTTTAATGTTTTCTCCTAAATTACAATGTAAACAGGACTTATATGTAAACAACACATGTACTTTATATTACTTATGTAGTCAGTGAAGTCCCCTCAGGGTGTATCTTGTAGTCCTGTACATTATTCTCAAGATCCTTTGTCTGTGTCATCCATGTGGATGAGTCACGGCCAATGCTTGACCAGTTTGCTCTCTGTGAGAGCCTGAGAGAAAGTTTTCTCTCCATGTGACCCTCCCCAGGCACACTATAGAACTTCAATCTCTTTCCTCTGTGGCTCCATAATCTCCTTGTTCAGAAAATTTGGAGCTCACCTGAGTTTCATGATGTTGCAGTACAGGTTCTCCTATGTCCTGAGTCTTCGCTAACCTTGAAAGGCTAGGGCCAAAATGTTGAATGGCCTTGTGGCTCTTTTATTTCTCCAACTTTGATCTGTGAACTTAGGTTGTTAACCATCCAGAAGAAAAGCTGATTAGTATCCTGCAGCATATGCCATTCACTTTGGCTTATCTGACTCAACTGATTTTAGTTGTTGTTGTATGTTTCCTTTTGTATTTCTGCTTTTCGCTTGTTACATAAAGTACATTTGTTGGTATATAAGTCTGGCTTTATCTAGGTCTTAACCATCCAGCAGAAAAGTATAAAAATGAAGTATACATCGTGGGGCCATAATATTAAGCTGAGCTGTAAATGGCTATGGTCGACAACTTCGTTGAATAACTCACTATTGTTGTGGAATGCTGGACTGTGTTGGATTGTGTTGTCGAGTTCAAGCAACTAAGTTAGTTGAATGACAATGGAGTGCCCACCTTTGACAGGTGTAGACAAAGGAAGGGGTGTAGAAAGAAAACATCATGATGTGTGTGTATAGACAGTACAGTTGGGATAGATCATGCTGTGCTTCTACATAATCCTATGAGAGGCAAGATTTGCATTAATGGTATTTGGACAGGATATTATGTCAGCTTCTAGTACTATGGTCATCCACTAGGAAAATAATTATTGAATTTTTGATATAATTCAGGTATAAAAATAAGATAAGTAAATAGCTACACTCTTAATTTACTGATAAGAGACATCTGCTATAATAATGTCTGTAAGTATAATATCATGTATGCACCTTGTACGATACCAAGACAGTATGAAAACAGTTTGCAATGTATTAATTTATCGAATCTGTCTTGTTAAGGTGTCTTAAAACTGTCTGATTGATATTTTTACTTCAATAAAA
>PVKA01019910.1:6560-41346 GCA_004027165.1 Ctenomys sociabilis
AAAAAAAAAAAAAAAAAAAAAAAAATGCCTGTGTCCAGAAGTTCTTGCTCTTGGGGGCCCTGAACAACTAATTAACACAGAGCATTCCCTAGAGGCACTGGGTCTTGTGTCACTACTCGGGACTCTTATCTTCTGTGCTCCTTAGGGGTAGGGCCACATCTCTTGCTTCTTTGGCCTCTGACTGAAGTTCTGGTTCCTGGCATGGGAAGCATTCTTGTTATTTTTATTTTTTTTATTTTTTGGCAGAACCAGGGATTGAACTCAGGCCCTTGTGCTTGCCATGGAAGCACTTATTCTACTGAGCCATCTCCCTGACCCTCAAATTCTTGGTATTAATAGAAAGAACACCTGGCTTTTTAAGACTCTTGCAATGCACTGGGCTGGCTGTCTCCTCACAGCATCATATGTATTGTCGTGACAGCTCCATGGTGTAGACATCCTCCATCCCATTTCACAGATACATCTCAGAGATAAGTAATCTCACCAGGGTACCTATCTAGTGGATGGGGGAGGAGAGACCATAGGTAGGTCTCAATCTTGGCAGTGCAACTCTAAGGCTTTATTGCATTTGCCTATTAAGTTGCTTGGCCATTGGCTCTATTACTAAGTGATTGGATGACCAAGGAATGGCGATAGAGTTTGGATAAGAGTCCCTGGAGAGAACCTCCTCTTCCTAGAATGCTAAAATTCAAAAGACAAAATCGTGTGTGTATGTGTGTGGGGGGAGTAAGGCCCTTCTCGGACTTCATGTGGCAGGAGACCCTTCCTTAGTTGGAGCTGAGCTCTGCTATACCAAAACTATTCTTCCTGTGGCCCCGTGTAGAGTTATGCCACCTCATAAGACACTCTTAGGGTATGTCTGTCACCCCAGGTCCGTTCCCATTGTAGGTTCCGTGATCTTGTTTCTTCTCATCCTCTCATGTCCTGTGGCAAACCTGCCCATCCTAGTGATGCTGTCCTGGACCCTTCACTGTTTTCCAGCCTGCTCCTTACTCTCTGGTGGTCCTAAGTGGGTACACAGCTCCACGAACCAGAGTAACTGCAGGCCCTTGGGACCCTGCACCTGTGCCCAATCTGAACACACATCTTCTCCTTCAGCAGCGATGCAGGCCACAGTGTGGAGCGGAAGTGTGTCTTCAGCCCCTACAGCCACAGGGAAGGCTTGCTGCAGATTTGATGCCTGGATGCGCAGGAACTCCTCTTCCAGTTTCACCAAGGGCAAGTGTAGGCCCAGGTGCACGAAGTGCGCTTCTTGATGAGTGCATAGGCGTCTGAAAAGAAGTTTAGTTTTCTGAAAAGAAAGTCAATATGTAGTCCAGAGCCTGTTTAATCCCCATCTTGGGCCTTGGTTGAATGTATGGCTCCCTTTTAGAGAGGAGGAAGTTGATAGCTGGACCAGTGTCACCAGATCTACTGAGCCCTGGGCCCCCCTTCCTTCATCTGTAGGATGGCCCACCTTGTAGGGAACAGGGGCCTGGACCCTTCAGGCCCCTCCCTGATGTACTGCCTCATCAGAGCATGGGGCACAATGTGGGAAAACTCTAAACTCTAGTGACTGTGGCATGGGTTTCTGGAACCATGTGTGCTTGCTGCACGTGTGTGTATGTACATGCACACGTGCATGTATGAGGGCACACGTGCCGAGAACAGCGTCCTCCACGGGGACTGGGAGCTGATCGTGGGGCCTTTGCACCCTTCCCTTCTCCCTGCAGAGGGCCATCCGTGTGCGCAGCCACTCCATGGAGACCGTGGTGGGCAGCCAGAGGAAGGTACACGGCGGAGGCATCCCTGGCAGCCTCAGTGGGGGCCTTGTTCACAACAGCATGGAAGTCACCAAAACTACCTTCTCGGTGCGTATCGCAGAGGAAGGACCAAGCACCTTGAGTGGAGCAAGGTAGATGACAGGGAGAAAATGAGACATTGGTAATCAGCTTCTGCCCTGGGATGATGGTCTTTGAATACTCTGACTCAGCACCTGGGGGTGGCTTGCAAGAGAAACCCACTTGTCCCGTGACTTTGACAACCCAGTCTCCAACCCTGCAAAGTGGTGTGGAGCGCGGTTTCCTGCCCAAGGCTTTAAACTCATGGCTGGGAGCAGGGTGCCCTTTCTTTGTTATTATTAGTGATGGCAGTAGCATCCTCAGTTTGCAGTTCACCAGGCCTTGGACTGAGTTACACACAGATAAGATCTTACCCAAGTCCTGTCCCAGCTGCCTGAGGCAGGTACTGGAGGGGTTAAGTAACTTGCCAAAGGTCACCTGGCTAAGCTGAAGAGCTGGGGTTTAAATGTAGGTCGGCCTGCTTCCAAGTTTATCCCCCGTGGGGCTGGGGAGATGGCTCAGTGGAATAAGTGCTTCCCTGGCAAACACAAGGGCCTGAGTTCAATCCCTGGTTCCACCAAAAAACAAAAAAACAAGTTTATCCCCCGTGTCACCACATGTACAGTTCCCAAAGAGAGGCGCTCTGTGGGCTGTGAACTTGGCCTGACTGACTTGTGCCAAGCTCTGGGCAGTTGAGAGGACCATGAGAAATGGACTTGTGGACTGGCAAATTTCCTTTCCATCTTGTAACGATTCCGTCATCTTAACAATTCTTGGTACAAAGGGTCTTGCACAATGAATGTGCCAGGTAGTTTTATGTCTGTTACCTTGCTTCTCCCTGAAGGCTCAGGATATGGACAGAGCTAGGCATTTATTTCCATTCTACAGATACAGACTGAGGCCTAGGGAGTTTTACCATTTGTTTTGGATTCTACAGGATGGCAGAAATTGGGGCCTAGTGGGCTTAAAGATCAGCTCAGGCTCCCACCTTTCCTTCCTTCACCTTTCCCCACTCCACTGTGTGAGGCCAGCCAGCCATTCAAGCAGTAGTATTGGCTCGCTCTGCTCTGCCTACTGGTGCATGTGGGCCGGAATTGGAAAGCTCACTGCGTTCCTTATTGTGAGTCCTGCCTGGATCCACCTGTTCATGAGCAGTGGATGGGGTGTCCGGAGCCCTGGGTTGGTTGAGCCACATCACTCTTAAGGTCTTTCTAGCTTTGTGATTCTCAGTCCATGACCCCTGAATCATCATGACCTTCCTCATAGGTGGGGTTCCCCCATGGTGGCCCCAACCCCCAAGAATGTGGCCATTGTTGGATCGTCACCTCGGGCCAAGGGCTCGGCTTGGACAACTCGGGAAGAGTCTGCCAGTGGCTTGAGTCTTGGGATTTCAGTTCCTATTAATAGACCCCACCCTTCCCAGCTGTCTTGCTATTTTCTGATTTCTCCTGCAGAACAGGAGCCATATGTAGTCCAGAGCAGGGGAAAGGAAGGAGGCCTGGGTTTGGGGGTGTGTGCACTTACTTTGGTGGTTTCATTGGCAGCCTCCAGTGGCAGCAGCGACGGTGAAAAACCAGTCTCGGAGCCCCATCAAGCGGCGGTCGGGACTCTTCCCTCGCCTGCACACAGGCTCTGAAGGCCAGGGGGACAGCCGGACACGATGGTAACTGCAGGGGCCCCTACTACAGCCCAGCTTGGAGTCTGTTGGCTCTCTGTGCCTTGACAGCAGCCAAGTGCCCACACTTGGGGAGAGCTTGGCTTGGCTTCAGGGGATGGCTTCCCTTTACCCCAGTCTCACTATAGGCCTGGCCTGACATGCAGTTCATTAATCACTTAGCCTAATCTGGCTATTCTTTACATGGAGTTTCAAAGCTGTTCTTGCAGTCTTTTGACCTAGGCTAGAAACAGTGTTTGGGTTCTTGTCTTTCCTTTTAAAATGATCCCTCAGATGTCCTTTTTTTTTTTTTTTTTTTTTTTTTTTTGCAATACTGGGGACTGAACTCAGGGCTTTATGCATGTAAGGCAATAACTGTACCACTAAGATGCACCCTCAGATCCCAAAGACTCCTCTTCTGGAATCCTTTCCTGGCCCTATCAGGCAGAGTTAATTGATTTTCTGTACTTCTAGAATGTTTTCTCTATATATGTGTTTAGTAACTCTGATGTTACAACGTACTTTAACCTATTCTTGCTCATTGTCTTTCTCATCCTTTAGTTGTTGAGTCCATTTGTTCTTTAATTCAGCAGGCAACATTTATGAAGTGCCTGCCATATGCTGGGCATGCTGCTGAGTGCTCAGCAAGAGCTGCCCAAGTCACATGCCAGCCCTCTAGCTCACAGTCCCGTGAGGAAAAGGAGACACTCAGATGGACTTGCAAGTTGTGCCTGTGGTCCTGGGTGGTGGTCCCATGTCTTGAGCTAGGCCATGGGGGACCAGGGGTGAATGTGTAGAGAAAGACCAAGTGCTCTGTTTAGAACCGGTGGGGGAGTCTCACGGGAGCTAGAGATGTCCAGCTCTTGAGTTTTGGACAGAAGTCTTGGCTGGAGGAGAGCCGGGCAGCACAGGCGTGCAGGTGCTAATTAAGACAGATGAGCCAACGAATGTGATGCTAGGGAGGGTGTGCGGAAGCCCTAGCAGGCGAGTACGAGTGGAGGACTGGTGACAAAGAGGCTGGGGCAGGAAGGAGCGGAGGAGAGCATGCAGAAGACCTCCTCTGCAGCTTTGAGGACAGAAGTTCCATTAGGGCCTGAGGTACAGGCAAGTCTAACACAGACCCAAAGCCTCGTGTGGGTTGAGGGTTGACAGCGAGGAAGTCACTAGTGTCCTCACGTGAAGTGCATTGAGGCACTTAACACCTCGAGGGGGGCTGTGATAAAAAGGACAGCAGCAGCTGTTAGGGTAGGAAGCAACTGGAGCCCTCACTCAGACTTGACGGGAATGTAAAACAGGGCAAAGTTCTTTGGGAAACACGTGGCAGTTCTTCAGGAGGTTAAACAAGAGTTATCATCGGATCCAGCCGTTCGACCCCTTGGTATATACCTGGGAGAAACAGCTGGCCGCGAAATTAGTACAGTGGCAAAATTAATACACATATCCATTGCAGCACTATTTAGAATATCCCAGAATTGGGGACAATCCAGATATCTATCACATGATGACTAGGCCAATAAAATATGGCCTGTCCATAAAATGAAATGAAAAGGACTAAAGTAGTGGTACATGCCACAACATAGGTGAACTTTGAAAACACTATGCTAGTGATAAAAGCCGGATACAAAAACCACGACATAAAGCCGGGCATGGTGGCGCATGCCTGTAATCCCAGCACTCGGGAGGCTGAGGCAGGAGGATTGTTGTGAGTTCGAGACCAGCCTGAGCTACAAAGTGAGCTTAAGGCCAGCCTGAACTGCATAGTGAGACCCTGTCTCAAAAAGACAAAAAAAAAAAACAAAACAAAACAAAAAAAAACCTGTAAATATAATTTCATGTATGCACCTTGTACAATACCAAAACGTTATGAAAACAGTTTGCAATGTATTAATTCATCGACTCTGTATGGTTAAGGTGTCTTGAAACTGTCTGATTGACATTTGTATTTTAATAAAATAAAAATAAATGGAAAAAAAAAACACGACATACTGTAAGATTCCATTTCTATGAAATGTCTGGATCAGGCAAATCAATAGACACATAAAATAGGGTCAGTGGTTGCCAGCAGGTGAACAGGAGGAGGGATGGGCCGTGTTTTCAGATGGGGCTGGGATTTCTTCTAGATCTAAAGATGTTCTAAACTTAGATTATGGCGGTGGTTATGCAATTCTGTGAATATACTGCAAACCACTTCATTGCCCATTTTAAATGAATGAGATGGGTGGCGTGTCTATTTTATCTCAATAGTGCTGTTGTTTTTAAACAGTGCACTGAGGAAAGAGTGGTCGTGTCCCCAGCAGGTGACACAGGGTAAATGGTCTTTGTTGAACTGTGAGAGAAGGGAATTCTTAAGATTGCGTGCTAAGAGCAGCCTTCGGTGTGCTGGCACTTAGGGCCACCTTGCTATGTGGGTCCAGGGGAGCTCATATTATAATTTATATTTGAGGCATCTCCAGGGTCATAGTGCAGGCGGACTGCCAGGAATCTTGTAGGAATCTCTGTAACGGGCCATCTTCTGAGCAGAGCCCCTGCCCCCTGTGGGAGCATTCACTGTTCCCTGTGGGGTCCTCTCTTGACTCAGGTGGGACAGCCAACTTGGGGGTAAGGGGAGATTTGGACTAGAAGCCGTCATGCCAGGGCTCCTGTGGATAATTCTGAGTTCTCCACCCTTGAATCTAGAGAGGTCCTTACCACAGGGAGCACAAAACCCTGTTGTTTATCGTAGTTTCAGGAGCTGGCATGGGAGAAGAAGTCTGAGCAGCTGCAGTTAGCATGGGGTGCGTGGGCCCCATGCTCAGAGCTCTGTCTCAGCCCGCAGTCCAGAGGCTCAGGGCTGTCCATGCTCATTTCTCATTGTCCTCTCTTCCTCAGTGACAGTGCATCCAGCACCCCCAAGACTCCGGATGGCGCACACTCTTCTCAGGAGATAAAGTCTGAAACCTCATCCAATCCCAGCTCTCCAGAAATCTGCCCCAACAAAGAGAAGTAAGAAAGTGAGGGGAGGGAAAGGCCGTTTGGAGCGAGCCTGGGACATTTGTTCTGCCTCCAGACAGGCTGAGAGAGCCTACCTTAAGTCTCTGGAGCACACAGGCTGGCAGGCAGGGGCACAGGGAGCCCCTGTGGTTGGGCTTGGGTCTCTCCCGGGCTGTCCTGCTCTTGGTCTGGGGGGCCCTGGAGCTGAGCGATGTGCTGGTGGCAAGTGACTGGGGCTGGCCTCTCTTCCTCTATCCTGCAGGCCCTTCATAAAATTGAAGGAGAACGGCCGGGCCAACATCTCCCGCTCCTCCTCCAGCACCAGCAGCTTCAGCAGCACTGCAGGGGAGGGTGAGGCCATGGAGGAGTGTGACAGTGGGGTAAGTGTGCCTATCCCACTGGGGAAGTGCACCGGGCGCCTGCCTGGCTAAGCTGTACATTAAAATAGCAGTGTGGGCAAAAGCCTTCTCTGTCTGTGTGGATGAAAGGGAGGCAGAGACAAGAGGCGGCTCATGTGGCTGTCACCTCCCACTGGAGCAATGCATGAGGACGCTCCCTGGAGTGACATGACGGCAGCAGTAGGAACATCTCCAGGCCGGGCTGTGTCTTTGCCAGGGGGACCCTGATTAGGGAAGAAAGGGGTCAGTGTCTCAAGGGCCTAGGGCCTGGGTCCAGGGCCCTTGTTGGAGAGGCAGAGGTTGAAGCCGGGGCTCAGGCAGTAGAAAGGAAAGCACAGATCTAGGTAGGAGGGGGAGGTAGTGGGTGGGCTTGGGTCTCTCCTGGGCTGTCCTGCTCTTGGTCTGGGGGCCCTTGGAACTGAGGGAGGCGCTGGTGGCATGTACCACTACTTTAGTCCTTTTCATTTCATTTTCTGGACAGACCATATTTTGCTGACTAGTCATCATGTGGTAGATATTTGGATTGTCCCCATTCTGGGATATGCTAAATAGTGCTGCAATGGATGTGTGTATTAATTTTGCCACTGTACTAATTTCGCGGCCTGGGAGCCTCTCAGCCTGCCTGGGCACAGGACCCCTGTGCTGGGCTGAAGGTGCCCTGGCCTCACTCACCCGGTCTCTCTCCTCAGAGCAGCCAGCCGTCCACAACCTCACCTTTCAAGCAGGATGTGTTTTTCTACAGTCAGTCCTCGAGCAGTGAGAGCCCTAGCCTGGGGGCAGCCGCCACCCCCATCATCATGAGCCGGAGTCCCACAGGTCAGTGGCGACAGGGAGGGTGGAGCGGGTGCTCCTGGCGTGCTGCACTGGTCATTTTCCATTCGTCCTAAACAGTATTAGGCCCTGCAGCTGTGCCAGTTCACCTGTCTGTGAGCCTCAAGAGACTTGTGTTCTCTTTATTCTACAAGCGGGGAAACTAATGCTCAGAGAAACAAGAACTTTAACGGCGATCCTTCAGGGGAGGAGCTGGGATTGTGTGTGTGTGTAAAGCTGTGCGCAGACTTCTTTCCCTCAACCATACAGGGCCCCTCTGTTGTGGTGGTGAGCTGCCAATACAAGAATAAGTGAGAGCAGCGTGCAGGAGTGCTGGAGGAGAGGCAGGATGGAGTCTGCCTCTCTGCAACTGCATGCGACTCCCTATAGACAGAGCTCATGGGATAGTGTAAGGGAAGAGCAGCTCGAGAGGCCACAGGGGGGCTTCTGGGAGGCCTTGGTGAGAAGTGTGGTATTAGCCAGATTAGTCTTTAGTCTTAAAGATTATTAAGTAAAAAGCGCCACCTGCAGGTGAGCAGGAGCATTTGGCAGCTGTGTGCCAAGTTAGAAAGGGTGAGTGGGGCCCTGGAGCGGGAGGGAGGACAGAGGGGAACAGAGGGGAACGGGCAGCAGGGGTCGCAGGAGAGGATGTCAGGGGGTGAGAGCCCGCTGGGCTTTGTAGTGGGGATTCTGAAGTCTGGGCCTTTCCAAGTTCTGAGATCCCTGCAGTTGGGTAGAGTTGGAGGCACTAGGACAGTCCTATGGCATTTTTTTTTTTTTTTAAATCTCTTATTTTCATTTATTACCTTTTTAAAAAACATTTACTTGAGAGATGGTGTAGTGGTAATTGGTATGACATGACAAGCAGTACGTATTTAGAAGACCAGAATGACAGGCATTCCAACTGTGACCCTAGTATTGCACACTGTTGTCTTCAGGGCAGTTGCTTGGTTCACAGGTATCAGCATACGTAGTTAGTCAGGGTGAGAATCCTGCCAATTGATTGCCAATTTCAAAAACCTGCTGAAGGGGCCGGGAAGATGGCTCAGTAGAATATGCACTTCCCTGGCAAGTGCAGGGGCCTGAGTTCAATCCTCAGGTCTGCCAAAAAACAAACAAACAAAAACAAAGCCTGCTAAAGATTCTCAGGATGATTGCCTTAACCATCTTGTGCATGTAAATGTATGGCCATATTAATCTGCTGAGCTGTAAAAGGTTCAAGTCAACAACTTCTGGCATTGCCAGTCCTATGGATAACTCACTTCTATTATGGACTACTGGACTAGGATTATTTTGCTGATGAATTCACACACCTACAATATTTAAATGGCAATGAAATACCCATCTGTGACAAAACTAAACCAAAAAAGGGAACACAAATGAATTTTTGTATCTGTATATACAAAATAGGATAGACACAGCTGCTTGCTCTTAATGAGAAGAAAGATTTGTTTTAGTAGTGTTGGTACAAGATATCATGCCTACATCTTGTATTATGAATAATCACTATGAAGACAACAATATGCAATGTATTAATTATTGAAACTGTCCTACTAATCAGTTTTGAAACTGTCTCATTGCTTTTTGTTTCTCAATAAAATTAAAAAAAAAAGAGTTGGGGGCACTAGCTGGGTGATAGGCACTGTCCATCCAGGCAGGCACCATGGGTGCTGAGAAATCAAAGCTGTAGTCCTACTGTTGAGGAACTCAGTGTAGCATGGGGCAAGTGTGGGACTCTGGAGGCTGCGTCCTAACCCTAGGTCTGCCACTCACAGTGTGACATTGGGCAAGTTACTGAGGCTCTCTCCTCCTCTCCCCTTCTCTTCCCTCTCACCTCCCTCCCTCTCCTCCTCTCCTTTCCCTTTTCTCTTCTCCCCTCCCCTCCCATTCCCTCTTCTCCAATCCCCCTCCCTTCTTTTCTTTTGTGTATTGAACCCTGGGCCTTTGCACTGAGTTACATCCTCAGCCCATTTTAATTTTTATGTTGAGACAGGATCTTGCAAAGTTGCCCAGGCGGAGCTCAGACTTGTGATCCTCCTGCCTCAGCCTTGCAGAGTGGACAGATTACAAGCATGCACCCCAGTTGCCCATGCTCAGTTTATCGCTGAGCCTTTCTGTGCCTCAGTTTCTTCTTGCTAACAGATGAAGGGAGGGAACTAATAGTTTCTACATCATAGGGTTATTTGGGTGAAGATTAACCGAGTTTATGCTTATGAGAAGTACAGCTATTAACCTAAGCATGTTAAATCATTGGAATAAAACAATAATAGCACAGTCAGCAGTTTTACATGGGGACAGTCTTGCTCTCCAGGGACCTCTGGCAGTATCTGACGATGCTTTATTTTTCATGGCTGTGGAAGGGGGCCCCCGCTGGTATCCAGGGGTGGAGTCCAGGGACGTTGCTAAGCAATGTATCCGCTTTAACCCACAATGACGAATTATCTGGCTTCAAATGGAATGTAGTTTGAGAAACTAGTCTAAATGATGGTCACACAGTTAGGGCCTCTGGGCCACTAGAGCGGTGTCAGCCAGACTGCTTCTGGGGTTCTCACACTGAGGGGGTGTCGAAGGGAAGATACAGGGGAACGTCAACAAAATCAAGAGGTCCTTTGTGTTAGAGCTTCCCAGATAATGGAGCAGTCATATGCTTCCTCTCATTCAATCGCCTGTGGTTGGAAAGCTGTGGAGCTATATTGTAATCCTGGCCATGTCACTGAAAAGCCCAACTCTCCGAGCCTCAGTTTTCCTATCTGTAAAATGGGATGGTTATACCCATTTCTTGATTTTTAACAACAATGCTTAACTAAATATTGATGAAATGAATTCAAGAATCTGTGACCAAACCTAGCTTCCATATGGAGCTAGACAAATACCAAAGTAAATGAGGTTTTGAGTAAAGGGAGATTTTAGAGTCTGTGGCTTTGCTAAAGGTCACTCAGGGAAGAAGAGAGTCTGGAATAAATCTGGTAACCCTTGCCCAGTGTGTACTGCATCTCCTGGTGAGAAGCCTCTCACATTCCCTTCCCTTTGTGTAGTATTTATCCCTGTGGGTTGCTTTCTACCTCCAGTTTCTACCTCCAGTCTCAGGTATGCTGTGCTGTGTACTCACAGGGGCAGGGTGGGCTAGAGGAGAGGCAGATGGTGGGTGGGTAGGAGGTGGCCTTGGAGGGCCTGACACTGAGGCTTTCCTAACCTTGGATACCCCAGCATTGGTTATTTCACATCTGGGCTTCATGGGTCTCTCAGGAGGGTGCTTGTAGCTCAGGGGGAAAACCCTTGCCTCTTGAAGCACCAAGAGTACCGGTCACGAGCAGGACTGTGCAGAGCTGTAGACTCCTCCACCCGCAGGGATCCACAGAGCCGGTGGCCCTCCTGCCAGGAGTGTAATGGTCAAAGCTCAACCAGGGGGCCCCTCCATTGAGGAGAAAACCAGGAAATGGAAAGATGTTCCCTGTTCCTTGATAGGTGGAACCAATACTGTCAAAACGGCCACATTCCCAAAAATGTTACACAGATTTAGTGCGGTCCCACTCAAAGCGCCAACAGTATACTTTGCAGGCTTAAAGAAAAGCATCTAAAATAGCAGAAATAATCTTGACAAAAAGGTCAAAAACTGTTAAGAGGAAAGACAGCCTGTTCAACAGGTGGTGCTCAGAAAACTGGCTGTCTGCAGAAGATTGAAGCAGGATCTCTTAACATGTACTAAACCAAAATCAAAATAGATCAAAGATCTAAACATTAAAACAGAAACATTGGACCTGCTTGAAGGAGAAATAGGTAAAACACTTCATAGGTGTAAGAAAGGATTTTTAAAAATAGAACTCCAATTGCACAAGAAATAACAGCAAGAATCAACAAACGGGGCTGGTGAGGTAGTTCAGTAGACTAAGCACCTGCTTGGCAAGCCCAGGAACCAGAGTTCTGTCCCAGGCCCGCATGCCACGCTGACCCCACCCCCAGGGTAACTGAAGCTGGGTGTGGAGGTGCACACCCCCTAATCCTAGTGCTGGGGAGGCTTAAAACAGGAAGATCATTGTGAGTCCGAGCTGTGCAGTGAGACCCTGTACCAAATACATAAAATGAAAATAAAAATCAACAAATGGGAACAATAAATCAGCAAATGCTGTGCTTCTGCATAGAAAGGGAACCGATTAATGGAGTGAAACCTACACAATGGGAAAATGTTTTGCCAGCTATTCTTCAAACAGAAGCCTAATATCTAGATTATACAAAGAACTACGAAACCACCTACAAAAACAGGCCAATTAAAAGAAACGATCCAGTTAAGAAATAGACAAGCAAAACAAATAGATGCTTCTCAGGAAAGAAGTACGAATGACCAACCAGTACATGAAAAATTGTTCAACGCCTCTGGCCATTAGGGAAGCACAAGTTGAATAACTTAAGATTCTGTCTCACAGCAGGCACAATGCCAATCATGAAGAAGCCAAAGAGTAACAGACGCTGGCATGGCTGTGGGCTGTGGTTCTTGCTTCTTGCATTGTTGGTGGGAATGTAAACTAGCATAGCCATTACAGAAATCAGTATGGAGATTTCTCAAAGAACTAAAATTAGAAATCTGTATGACCCAGCTACTGCCTTTTTAGGTGTCTTCCCCCGAGAGCTAAAAAAAAGTCATAGTACGATGATGTATGCCCCCTTATGCTGATAGCAGCACGGTTCGTAATAGCTGAATCTCAGAAGCGGCGGGTAACCCGTGAACAGACAAATGCATGAAGAAAAATGTGCTAGCTGTACATAATTGAATACTACGTGACTATAAAAAAGGGTAAATTTGGGATGTTTATGGGAAAATGGATGTGTCTGGAAAACATAGCGTTCTTTTAAAATTAGATTTTATCGGTACATTTTAGATACACATAATGATCACATTCATCAGAGAGAATTTGATATACCTGTGCATGATATAATGTTTTGTTTTCCATTCCCCTATCCTCCCTTCTAGCCCTTCCACTCTTTCTCATTTACAAAACTTTGTCGGAAAATATAATGTTAAGTGAAGTAAACCAGATACACAAGCTTCAATACCACAGGGTAGCTCTCATTTGAGCAAGACAAAGTGTAAACAAAGAGCATAATAAGGGATGGAGATGGGGGATAATTCTTTAGCAACTGAGGAGTCCTGTTGACCAGAGGTGAGGGGAGAGGAGTGTGGGGTGGGGTAGTAAGAATTAAGTGTTGCCACGTATAGGAAGCTACTAATCTCAATGAATGTAAGTATTATGTCTGATAAACATGAGTAAAAATAATAGAATGAAAATGGGGAAAGAGGGTTGAGAGAGAGGTCGGGCGGAAGGAAATTTTACAAAGCAGAAATAAACTATATTATGTACATGTGCCCGCTCCCCAAGAATGTAAACCTCATGTACTGCAAACATGTATTAATGAAACACAAATAGTAAGTCAGTAAAATATTTCTGATTAAAAGGGCTTCTCTGAGGGCCGGCAAGATAGCTCAGTGGACTAAGTACCTGCTTAAGCAAGTGCAGGGACCAGGGTTCGATATCTGGCACCCTATGCCATGCTGGCCCTGTCCCTGGGCGCACTGAGCCCATCGCAGCAGTAGAAAAAGGATGGGGATGTAGCTCAGCACAAGTAGCCTAGGTTTGATCCCCAATAAAAATTAAAAAGTGTTGTATCTGCAGCCATTGCATTCTGTGCCACGTCAAGACACTGAGTTGGGGCTGGGGAGATAGCTCAGCAGTGCCTGGCAGGTGCAACGACCTGGGTTTGACCTGGGTACCGTGTGTGGTTCTGCCCCCACCCTGGGCCCACCAGGCAAGCCACCAAAACCAGGTGTGGTAGTGCGTGCTTGGGACCCCAGCAATGGGTAGGCTGAGACAGGAGGAACATCACGAATCTAAGCTGCGTAGGGAGACCCTGTACCAGATAAATAAGTTATTTTTAAAAAGGAACTGAGTAAATATTCCAGCATTTGAAAACTATTCACCAATTCAGCAAAGAAGTCGCTCACATATCCCACACAGGAATAAAGCTCTCTTAGTAAACACATTCATTGACATAAGTTATATTAAGCAACATTCATGTTGGAACCACATTTGTGATCTGAAACCTTAAACTGGCTGTGATACAACAGTTAAGAGAAATATCTATGGAAGTGTCTTGTGAAAATCAGTTGGACATATGGGGTGTTGTGTATTTTGTCATTATTTGTACACTGTGCTTCTGATTCATTATATTAGTAAAATGTACAATAAGTGTGTGCCTATGTGTAAGTGTATAGCAGAGGTGCCCTTCTAGTTGTCGCTGTTGTTATGTATTTTTGTGCAGTATGGGGGGTCAGACCTAGGGTTTTGTGCTGATCTACATCCCCATCCCTTTTCTATTGTTTATCTTGAGTCTAGGTCTTGGCTAAGCTGCTCAGTTGCCAAGATTGGGCTTGAACCTGTGATCTTTCTGCCCCAGACTTCTTAGGATGGCAGGTGTGCCCCACCACACCACACTGCACAACATTTAAAAGTTTAGCCCACGTTATTTTTGCCTTTGTTTTTTAAAAATTTCATTCATTCATTCATTCATTCATTCATTCATTCATTCATTCATTCATTCGTGTATTTGGTACCAGGTCTCACTACACAGCTCGGACTCATAGTGACCCTCCTGTTTTCAGCCTCCCCAGCGCTGGGATATCAGGCCTGCACCACCACGCTTGGACTTCAGACAGCTCAGTGTGTCCGAGGGTGTGGCAGGCACGGCGTGTAGTGCTGGGGATTGAACCCTGGCCCCTGCTGTTGCCTAAGCAGGCTCTTAGTTTGCTGAGCTAATCTCGCTGGCCCTTCACCAGCATTTCTTAAGTCTAGACAACAAATTACAAGTCAAGCTCTGATTTGTATCATTGACCAATTTTTGTGGTGTAAGTACCCCTGTGATGGCTGAGTTTAATCTACCATCATGATATTTCTGGCAACAGATACACAGCCATAAGGTATTTCTGCCATCTGGACACAGCAGACAGAAGAGAATATGTAATAATAGTAAATAATAATGAGAAAGTGAATTTGAGTATTATTTTCTTCAAATATAATCTATCTACTTGTAAGCCTATCAGTTTTAATTTTTAAAGATGCCCTGTGGGTAGTAGCCAGCTCACTGTATTCCTAGTCTAGGCTGGCATACGAGGAAAAAGTGGAATGGCTTGCTCCGCAACCCCCTTTCAGCTAGAATGACTCTATAGATCCACCTCCTTTTCATGGTCACTCTTTTCTTTTTCTTAGATGGCAAAAGCAGAAATTCCCCGAGATCAAACCTGAAATTCCGCTTTGATAAGCTCAGCCACGCCAGTTCCAGTGGGGTAAGGATCCAGGGTGTGGGGACAGCCCCTTACCCCATCTCCTCTGAGCCAGCCTCCTTTCCTGAAGGCTTCAGGGGAAGCGCATCTCAGACATTACCTGAGGGAGGTGGAGAGAGGATAGCTCTAAGCAGATCTGGGGATGATGCCATCTGACCCTACGTGGTGAAGGCACCTGCCTGGGACCTTCCAGCTGCCTTTGCCACATTTCTTACATCACGGCCACATTCTCGGACACAGTTGTGCCCACAAATGAGTTATGCATCTCTGGCTCCCTGGGCCCTTGTGCCCTTTCTTGAGCTGACCAGATTGTTGAGAGTTGGGTGCACAGAAGCCAGGTTGTCTGGTTATGGAAAGCTCATAGATATTTCCTGAAACAGGGTCACTAATGTGAATGAAGAATTCTTCTCCTGTCCAAGGTGAGGTGAGTGAGTGCTCATCCCGGGGCTGCCATGAGGGGAGAGCTTGGTACCAAGGGCCTCATGACCTGAGAGTGACCAGAGAGACCCTGCTAGCTGGGGAGGTCCCCACACTGACTCAGCCTCTGTGATGGGTCTCTCCAGGCCTGCAAGGGCAGAAGAGGCTGATGCTGTGGGGGTGATGGAAAGGGTCACTATGGGGCTAGGGAGACTCATTACATAGGTCTGTCCCCACTGAGTGACCCTGCTTCCAGCAGGCAAAAGAGGCAGCCCAAGGCCCACCTTGTTTTCTGAGAGAAGAGCTTCTCAGCTTGTTCCTGGCTTCCCTGCTTTCAGGAGGCCTTTCTCTCCCTTTTTGTGTTCTTTGAACAAGGCTATAGACTTAAAATGTGCCCTACCTACATGCCAAGGGTTGTTCCTTCCCCCAGATACTGTGAGGGACAGCCCTAGGGGCTTCTGCTCCCATACCTGGTTTCTACCTGGCAAATTTGTGGTCCCAGCAGGGCAGTGCATGAGTCCATTTGTCATTAAGGCCTGACCTTCTCATGAAGTCAGGATTGTCAGAACCCCTACCCCACTCTAGCTCTCCCTTCTGGGACTCCCAGGGGTCTGAGTCAGTTGGGTCCAAGGGAAGGGCTTGCCTGAGCCCACTTTGTGTTAAATATATTATGAAGAAAAAGAAAATGGGAATGTCCATATTCATCTCCACCACCTGTCATGAATTTTGCATGCCTCTGTTTACCAAAATGCCTCTTATGCGGCTTCTGGGGCTTTGTGAATGAAGTTGGACTCCCTCGTGTTTCGCATCCTCATCCTGAGTATAGTCAGTGGCCTCCAGCCAGGGGCAGTGTGTATGCCCAGCCCTTAGTCCCGAGTGTCTTTCCCCTCTTCCTTTGCCAAATGTGTGCTCACTGTCTCCTGCCTTGCCTTTTCCAGGGAAGCCCCGATTCTGTCCTGCAGAAGGCTCCTGTTCCGTCAGTTTGGGGGTGCCGTCCACTACTCTGATCGTCACAGGCCCACCAGACCAGCTGTCTGTCCTGTGTCCTGAGCTGGCCGCGGTCCTGCTGGGTCCCTCGCCAGCACACCTTCATCTCTGGACAAGACCTTTTCTTGGAGTCTCCCCTGCTCCTGACCTCCCAGTGTGCCATCTTGTCTGGAACGTTTGCCAACTTGTTGTGTGTGGGAAAGACAGGTCGGGGAGGGGGGCTCTTAGTACAGAGGTTCAGGAAGAGATGTGGGAGTGCATCAGAGTCAGAGGGAGTGGTGGGTGGGGAGCAGAGGGGGAAGCACAACATGAAGTGAGCCCAGTTTGTCCTCCAGCCCAGTGCAGTGCCCTCCTGGGCATGTAGAAAAGAGCTTTATATCCACCCGTGTGTGGAGCAGAGGTGCAGGGGCTGCTTCTCAAGAGCCAAAATTCATAACGTCCTTGAGGCTGTCCTGATAAAAGCAGCTCCTTTGTTCCTATTTCTCTAGAGCTCCCAAAACATTTCCCTGCTCTGGGCTAAGTACTTTAGACCTCTGCGAGGGCACAGGTGGCAGGCTGCACTGTTCCCGCTGTCAGCGAATGTTGAGCCAGGCTCTCGCAAGTGCAAGCTCCAAGACAGACCTGGGTGTGTCTGGGGCCATTGCTGCACACATCCTCGACTGTAGTTGAAACTTTTCTCCTGCATGAACCTTCTTCATGCAGGTTCTGATTATCCTAGCTGTGGAAGAAGCCCCAGGCAATCAATCTCCTCTGAGCAGATATTTTTTTCCCCCCATGAAGGAGTGGGAAGCCAGGAATTCAGGGAAAGGAGAAGGAATTCAGGGAAAATGAATGAGCCAGTGCTGGGAAATCACTGGTCCATAACCTCAGGGCCCAAGGGCTCAGCCAGGGTCTGTGGGATCCAGATCTCTAATGCTTACAGAAGTTCAAGGAAGACATAACTATTATTTAAAGCACCCATTTGTAGGAGAGGGAAAGGGATAGAAGGGGGATGACTTAGCAGGTTCCGGTCAGGCCTGTGTGTCGGGGTTGAACGAAGGCATGCGGGGAGGAACACAGTGTCCCTCAGCAGTCGTGCCCTGCCCTTTGTGGGGAGTAGGCAGTACTGCCTCAGGGCCCCCTCCTGGCTTCTGTGCCCACTGACTGTGTCGGGACACGGTTCCCTGGTCTTTCTCTTCCCTCTCCACCGGCAGGTCTGGAGGTGGTTGTGACATCAGCAAGATTCCTGCACGCCAGGCCCCATGTGGCTGTGTGCTCCAGGCACTGTGTGCTGCCCCTCGCCAGTGCCCCCCTCCAGGATGATGAGCGCTTGTCCTGGGGAGCAGCCCTGCTGGCTCCTTACCTGTCAGAGGCTGTAGGGCGTTTCTGCTGCTGGCTTTAGGGCAGGGTGTCTGCCAGGGAAAACAGAACCTCAGCAGATCTCGGGATCTGTTCCACAGCCTCCAGGGCATGTGCACCTTTGGGGCAGAGCTGCTGGGGTGACACAGCCTGGGCTCCCTGCTTTAATGAACACATGACAAGATTTCCAGTCAAGTGCTTTATGTGTATTAGGGATCTGGACTAGCAAGCCAAAGCTTAGAAATGGGACACATTTTTTTTTTGGACTGACATCATAGCTATTTCTCCATCGCTTTTGCCATGAGGGCAGATTTTTGCTATTTTTGTTCCCTGTTCTCATATTGGATCCTACTTGCAGCCCAGGAGACCCCTCCTCCCCTCCCCCTATTTGAGAAATGTGCTTACATACAATAGTAGTTTGGAAGATTTATTTAGTTAGAAGGTCAACAAAATATCTGTTTAGCTTTTATTAAAAGTCCGTGTAGCAGCACCCTTTGCTGGATGGAGGCCTGTGAATTCTGGCAGGGTCCTGTTGGCTGGGTTTCTGAAGGAACTTGAAAGGTCAAACTGTATTTTCTTTGAACACTCTTACAGCATTCTGGCTCAGGTCTGAATAGCCAGTATTTAGAGATGTTCGGAGGCTGTGCCACGCTGCACTATGGTCAGGAGTCCTCCGGGCTTTCCAAGTCATGCTGTCGTACTGGGGGAACCTCCTACTTTCCTGTCACCCTCTGCACTCTTCTCCCAGTGGTGCCTCCAGGTCAGTGAGCAGGATGGCAGGGTGTGTCTGGGACCCGCTCTAGCTTTACCTTTGGGGTGCTTAGGGCAGGCTCTCACACACCCCTCCCTCTGGGTCATGCCTCACCATCTGTAGAAGGTCCTGCCTGTAGTTTCCATTATGCACTGCCAGCCTGGGGACCCTGTGCTGCGAGGAGAATGGGCGTGGGGTCTTTTCTGCCTTCACTCTTCTGGGCTTTGGGCAGTGTGTCATATTCTTGAGGGGCTTCTGCCCCCACACTCTGATCCAAAATATCTTTCCTCTTACTACTGTACTTAATCATGGGACTTGGGTCTGGGTAGATGGTGCTCATACTGGCATTTGGGGCCTTTCCAATGTGACCTTCATGAGGAGTTCACATCTCTCCCTGAGGTCATCTGACTCACAGCAGAAGCTATTTTCCGGGCGGCCTACGGCACCCAGATGCTTCCCGCTCTGCTCATGTTTAAAAGCAGATGCAGAAAAGCTTGAAATGGAAGGTTTTAGCCAGAGTGTCTGCCTGTGGTAATGAATGTCAAACAATGTTTCCTGGATCATACTCAGCTTCTGGGCATCATTTTGATGCCCAGCCCTTCTGGCTCCTTGTAGCGTCTCATCTAGGCTTATTGTCATCCGCATGAGAAAACTTAGCTCCAGTGAGGGGAGAGAGCTTGCTTGAGCTTGCACAGCTAGCTAGTGGCAGAGCTAGGGCTGCAGCCCACACCCAGCTCCATAGTTGGTAGAGCAGGCTGCCGCACTTCCTTGGCCTGCATTTCTCCCTCATTGGCTGGGGCCTAGGCACTGGCTAAGTGAGGTCAGTAGTAGCTGTGTGCTGATGGGGCCTCAGGCTGTACTGTTTTCATGGTGGGGGCTCTTTTAGATTGGTCGGCAAGGTCCCTGTTTGGGGTGCAACTTGAGCAAAGAAAACAGGAAGGGAAATAGATTCCTGACAAACTGCTCCTTCATTCTTCAGCGGTAGAGGCCAGGCCAAAGGTCCAGTTAGCTGCTCTTGGTCTTGTTGCTCTAAATTATGATGGAAGGAAAAAGGAAACTCTTCATTTCTCCCTGATTGTCTCCCGCCCCCTTGTGGTACTAGGGATGGAACTCAGGGCCTCCTGCATGCTAGACAAGGGCTCTACCACCCAGCTACACCCCTAGCCTCTTCCTGATACCTCAGTGAAGGTGGTTAACAAAAGTGGGGCACAACCTTTTTTATTTACCTGACCCATGAAGGTGCCAGCTCAAACACTACCCTTTTCAGTGTAACTTAGTCAAGAGACCAGTCTGTTGTGTGGGAGTTGTGGGGGTTCAAGTAGATCTTAGGGCTCCATGGGCTAGCATGGACCAGGCCAGCCTACCGCCGTGAGAAGCTCATTGCTTCTTCCCAGCCTCTAGCTACCCCCTTACCCAAAGCAAGCAGTACCCAAAGCTGGGCACTGAACTTTGCCATGCTGTGTTGCAGTCTGGTGAGGGGCAGTGAGGGGCATTTCGCTGCCAAGCCTTGAGAGCCATTAGTTCCTTTCCCTCCCCAACCTCACATGTCTCTCCTTTCAGGGTGGCCGAGTGCCCCCCTGGGAAAGAAGACAGTCCCCCAAAGTGAAGGTCAGCAGAGCCCTGTCTGGGGAGAGCCTAGCAGGCAGTGCTCCGTCCTTTGCTGGACCAGTCCTGGGGAGTGGATGTGTAGCTGCAGACTGGAACTTAATTTCCATCATCTTTGATTTTTGTGACATTTCTGCGTGGAAGATTGAGACACCCCTCCCCACTCCTTAGCATGTGTGCCAACTCTCCCGCGTCTTGGGTGTTACCCTCTAACACCCCAGCTCAGGGAGTGCTGCCGTCTCTGTGTGAAGAGATTTCTGTGTGATAGAACCTAAGACACATGTAGCTTGGAAGTGGTCCCTGTGACGATGACTTTTCCTTCTTTCCTCTTAGCGAGGAGGTGAATTGTAGACCCTGACTGCCTATGTAATGTAAATAGTGTACATTTAATTTATTGCTATGGTAGCACATTGTATTTGTTAATGTATAAAACAAATTCTAAAAGGTTGACAAATGTATATTTTGTTGCTTAAATGTGTCTTTGCAGAAATCGACATTAAATAACATATTTTGTGTCTATCAGTATTCAAACTTCTTTGCACTGGGGCTGGCTCCAGGCCTGGGGCTGACCTTTCAGTTTAGTAAAGGTTTCATATTAGCTGGCCAACAGCTGACTTACTTTGGCTCAAAAAGTGTTTAAGGAGTATGTAATGAGCCATCAATTTTAAAGGACTCACCTAATTTGAAAAAAAAGGCACCTAGAAACTTCACATTAAAATCTTTTCAAAAAAATGTATTTGGTACATGGTCTCACTATGCAGCTTGGCCTCATAGTGATCCTCCTGTTTTCCGCTTCCCTAGTCTGGGATTATAGGCATGCACCATTGTGCCCCTAATCTCAGCGGCTGGGTCAGAGTACCCAGGGGCAGGACAGGTGTGGAATGTGTTGCCAAGGATCTAACCTCAGTCCCTGTGCTTGCCTAAGCAGGTGCTTAAAATTTAGAACATCAGTCCTTAAAATTGCAGTCATTTAAAAAAAGATGCTAGGTCCCCTCAGGTATGAATTAGACAGCTCAGTGGAATCTGTCCCTTTGGCTGAGACCTGAGGACGCCCTACTGTTCCCCTCTAAAGCATTTTATTCATTCCCATTCTTTGCCAGCTTTTGTAGACATGAACGTGAGACTCCCATTATTTGCTAGTTTGTCTCCATCCTGTAATTTTATTTTTCTGCCCATGTTTTTTCTTAGATTCCCGATTCACTTTTTCAAGGACTCGTTCATGACTAAAATACCCTCTTTTCCTCCTTTGACCCTCGAGTGGCCCTGGGCTTTCATACATGTTCCTGTACCCTGTTTGCAGATTCAGAATTAATATTTATTTTTTCTTGAGAAATTTGAAAGGAAGGAATAGGTCTTTACATATCTGTCATGGCTTGGCTTTGTGATCTTAGCCAAACTATGTAGTTTCCCATGGTTTACATGTTTAAAAATTACCAGAAATGTAATTCATGTATAAAGCATGAAGACACACAAATTCATAAGTAGGAAAGAGCTTTGAAAAAATGAAAAGTGGTCTTCAGTCTCTAGAGGTTAGATAATACCAAGAGTAGCAGCTGCCATTGCAATTTGACTAATTACTAATTATTTTGCCTAGGTAGTCAGTTTTGTTATATAACAACATACCTGTTCCTAAAAATACAATGCCATGTGAAATTGCACAGTCACAAGAGTTTATGGGGAAAATATGGCTAGGTACTGTCCAGTTACTTCTTCTGTTGCTGAGACAAAATACTCAACACCCAAAGTTAAAGGATGAAAAATTTGTTTAGTTCACAGCTTGTAAAGATTTCAGGCCATAATTGGCTGGTTCCAAGGCAGGGTGGCGTGGAAGACAGGTGTTTCAGAGAAGAAATGGTCTTCATGACAGGCAGAAGGTAGCAGGACAAGCAAGGGACGACCACAGCTCTTTCTAATCCCTGAGTATAAAATCCAGGCTACTCAGGGCAGGCGGCCCTCACACCCTTAACCCTAGTGCCCTCGAGCCTAGCACTGCACCACGAATCAATCCCACAGTCACACTCCAGATCCATTTACTTCGGAAAAAGTCCCAATGGTGACCACATGAGGCTTTGGGAAGACATCTAGACATAACTCGTAACAGATACATACCATTAAAACATTTTATTAGTGACACAGATGGCAACTTAATAAAACTTTTAGCAGTTCTATCCGTGTTAAATAAGAAACACATAAATACTATCCTAAGGTACTGTAGCTTGAAAAAGACCTGGATTTACTTATGGAAGTAGGTTTTAGAAGGGTTATCACTTAGGAAGTACTGTGACAAGTGGTGAGAACTTCTGAAGTTGGATGGACAGCGTAATACAGATGTCAGGTGTGGCACTCAACGCGCTTGCCACACCAAGGTAGCTGGTACATGTATTAAGGTGTGTGTCTGTATTTATGTGTGCCTTGGTTTATTTATTTAATATTCTTTTGTCTTTGTTTATTTTAATTAAACATGTAAAGGTTAATAAACAGGCATAGTCCAGAGTTAGTAGGTTGGTATTATAACATGTACTAAACTAATGCCATGGGTGAATAGAAATAGCAAAGAACCAAAGAATTAAAATGCAAGCTATGTAAAAATCCCAACTAAAACCCAGAAGTATCTAATGTAGTCATTCATTAGCTAACTAAAAGCCCCCCAAAAGACAAGACACCCAGTATAATAAAGTACTGCAAAACAATTTGTGCCTTGGTTTAACTGGCTGCAGTTTCCTGTATCCATATAATGTTTCTCCTGGGTGAGTTGCATAATTAAAAGCACAGTTCCCATTATATTAATTGCCTATTCCATCAACTATGTTGGGCCAGATTCCTGTTTTAAAGACAAGTGTTACAGGGGCTGGCTAGATAGCTCAGTGGAGTAAAGCGCCTGCTTAGGCAGACACAGGGCAAACGTTTGATCCCTGGCCTGCCATGCTGGTCCTGCTCCCTAGGTCGCACTGAGCCGGCAATTGAGACTGGTTGTGGTTGTGCATGTCTGTAATCCCAGCATTTGGGAGGCTGACAAGCAGGAGGTTCACTGTAGGTCTGATCTGTGTAGTGAGACCCTGTACTAAATACATTAAAACAAAATCAAATATTACAGTTACTCTGACTGTATTCTCAGTATCTAAATGACCCACTAAGATGGGTATTATTTCCATTTCACTTAGGGGATTAGAGTTGCATTTTAGCTTGGGACCCAAATCTGCGGTGCTGATCACAAATGGAGGTGTCAGGCCGTTGGGAGTTCTGGATGCACAGCAGTGCACCGGCTGAGCTGCATCTCGGTGCGCTTTGATTTCCCTGTCCAGCCTAGGGCACCTTCTGGAACGCGTATCTGCAGCCTGTCATCTCCAGGCTGAGAAGCAGACACCAGGACATGTGACGCAGCACCTCTCATGGGCTCACGATTCATTCATAAAAGCCCCCAGGCTGGTGGCTCTGCAGGCACCGATGCTTCCTAGTGTTCCCCAGGGTGAACCAAGACACCAGGCGAATCTTCTTCCTCAAAGTGCAGTCAGTTTCCCTTTTCAGGAAACTATTTTCAAGGTTCCTTTGGCTAGGCCTGACAGCACGTTGCAGTCTCAGCCCTCAGCAGGCGGGGGCAGGAGGATCACTTGAGCCTGAGAATTCCAGACAGACCTGAATGATTTCTTTTCTTTTTTTTTTTTCAAATTTGCAGTCAAATGCTCTGCCACTGAGCTATACCCCCATTTTTTTTTCAAATTTAAAACTGCTGCAGCCACAATTCTGTTTGTCTTTTTTTTTTTTTTTTTTTCTTTACTAGCTGGAATTTTGTACCAAGTAGGAGATGAGGGTCTGGGAGACAGCGGAGGGCAAGAGTGGCTCCCTTCGTGCTGGTCCTGGGGCTTCAGGTGTCCTAGTTCTCACAGCTTTAGATTCCATCTCTTCGGTCTCCATGGCTACAGGCGAAGCTGCGTATTTCACACCAGTGTTCTCCGCCTGTTTGCACCTCATGGCTTGGTCGCTTCTTGGGATCAGAGCATCTTCCAGGAAACTGAGAGGTCACTGACAGCCTGAGCCTTGTGGCTGCTGAGCACTTCTTTTCTGTATGGGAAAGTGCCTAAGAGACACTGATGCTGTTCAGCTAGACCAGGGGCTGTCCCTCCAGACCTTTGGCACTGTTTCTCTGGGTGCTTGTTTAGGTGTTCTCCACCAGCTGGGCGTGTCTCCAGATTGGGGCTCAGTTTTAGGACTCTTGAAATCTATTTCTCCCACTTCAGTGTCAGACAGCTTATAGCAGACATCGGGCAGCTGGTGGGACACTCATCTGCCCAATTCAAGGGGCATGGGCTTGGCTGAGAATTTTGTTCCAGCTGGTCAAGCCATGCTCAGGTTTTCTTGCAGCCTTGTTTCCTATCTGCTATGTTCAAGATGCTACTGACTAGCTGTGCTCCGAGAAGCTGTTTTTGACCTCTAGGTATCTGGCACCAGTAATCAATTCCAGTCTCATTCTCTAACTTTGTAGTAATTCTCAGCTATTAAAATAATCCCGTTTCAGTTCACACTCCATCTTGTTTTAAACTTCATTCTATTCAAAGCTCAACACTTCTGGGTAGGCCAACCTGGCAGGCTGGGGATCTGGATGTAGGATGTGGCAAGGATTTACTCAGCTCATCCGATCTCTCTTTGACTAGCCTTCATTATTGAACCCGATTTTAGCTAAGAATTTTTCTAGCCCAGAAAAATTTGAGAACCCCTATTGTTGATAGCCAATCCAATCACTTCATTCTTTTGTTTGAAAAATGTATTTAGTACAAGGTGTACCGGGTCTCATTACACAGATTGGACTCCTAGTGGTCCTCCTATTTGTAGCCTCCCAAGTGCTGGGATTACAGGTGTGCACCACCATGCTCAGTCTCAGTCACCATCTCAGCATGCCCCAGGGACAGGACTGGCATAGCATGCTGGATATTGAACCCTGGTCTCTGCACCTGGCTAAGCAGGCACTTTAGTCTGCTGAGCTACCTGGCCAGCCCTAATCACTTCATTCTTGATACCTAACCAAGTTCCTTTTAATAATTTTCCTTCTAAGAAAATTACTGACTTACTGATTCCAAAACCAGGGAAAGGCACAACTAAAAAGGAGAACTACAGGCCAATTTCCCCAAGAACATAGGAGCAAAAATCCTTAATAAAGTCCTAGCAAGTAGAATACAGCAAATCATGAAGAAGAACATACATCATGAATAGGTAGGATTCATCCCAGGGATGCAAGGATGGTTCAATATTCAAAAATGTATAAATGTAATATACTACATTAATAGACTGAAATCTAAAAACTACATGATCATCTCAATTGATGCAGAAAAGGCTTTTGAGAAAGTCGAACACTTATTCATGTTCAAAGTCCTACAGAAAATTGGAATAGAAAGCCTCTACTTTGATTTGATAAAAACCATCTATGACAACCCAATGGCTAATATAATTCTAAATAGGAAAAAACTTAAATCTTTTATTCTCAGATCTGGTACAAGACAAGGATGTCCTCTATCACCCCTCCTATTCAATATAGTTTTGGAATCATTAGCTATGGCTATTAGACAAGAGGGAGAAATAAAAGGAATAAGAATATGTAAAGAAGAAATTATCACTATTTGCAGATGACATGATACTTTACTTGGAAGACCCAAAAAACTCCACCAAGAAGCTACTAGATTTGATACACAAATTCAGTAGCATAACAGGATACAAAGTCAATACTCAAAAGTCAATAGCTTTCTTCTACACAGATAACAAACACACTGAGAGGGAAATTAGAGAACAAAACATTTTAAAATAGCACCATGGAAAATGAAATACCTTGGAATTCACTTAACCAAAGAAGTCAAAGATTTTTTCACAGAAAATTACAATACCCTAAGAAAAGAGATTGTAGAGGATTTCAGAAAATAGAAAGATATTCCATGCTCCTGGATAGGAAGAACTAACATCATGAAGATGGCCATACTCCCAAAATTGTTGTACAGATTTAATGCAATTCCTATCAAACTGCCACTAACATACTTCCCAGACTTAGAGAAATCCTTCCTAAAATTTATTTGGAACCAGAAAAGACCTAGAATAGCAAAGGCAATCTTGACCAACAAAGACAAGGCAAGAGGCGTTATAATTCCTGACTTGAAATTATACTACAAAGCCACTGTGATAAAATCAACATGGTATTGGCAACAAAATAGACCTGAGGATCAATGGAATAGATTAAAAGATGCAGAGGCCTCTACGAACATACTCAGCCACCTGATCTTTGACAAAGGGGCCAAACATGCATACTGGAAGAAAGATAGCCTCTTTAACAAATGGTGCTGGAAAAACTGGCTCTCTACATGCCAAAAACTAAAACTTGACCCAGGTCTATCACCATATGGTAAGCTAATATCAAAATGGATTAAAGATCTAAACATTAAAACAGAGACACTCAATATCCTGGAAGAGAAAATGGGAGTAATTATTGAAGACATAGGGGTAGGCAAAGAGTTCATGAACAAACATGTATTCACACAGGAAACACTTGAAAGAATTAACAACTGGGACCAACTCTTATTCAGAAGTTTTTGCACATCAAAAGAAATTATCAACAAAGTGAAAAAGCAACATACAAATTTCAAAAAAAATGTTAAGTAATAAGCACTCAGACAAAGGTCTGCTCTCTAGAATATATAAAGAACTAAAATATATTAGGGCCCTCAAATTCAAAGACCCAGTCCAGAAATGGGCATCCGAGATGAATGCACACTTCTCAGAGGATGAAATTGAAGAAGCAAATAAATATATGAAAAAATGCTCCACATCACTAGCCACTCATGAAATGCAAATTAAAACAACACTGAGATACCATCTCACTCAGGAAAGAATGGCTATCATAAAGAAATCAACCAACAACAAATGTTGGAGAGGATGTGGGGAAAAGGGAATCCTTCTCCACTGCTGGTGGGAATGTAGACTGGTGCAACCATCATGGCAATCAGTGTGGAGACTCCTTAAAAAATTAGGACTGGAAATCCCATTCAAGCCAGCTATCCCCCTACTGGGAATTTTCCCAGCGGAACTGAGAACGTCGTATCATAGAGACATATGTGTACCTATGTCTATAGCAGCACACCCATAATTGGAGAACTGGTGGGCTGATAGTCTAAGCCCCATATGAGTCTGGAGACCTGAGAACAAGGCATATCTAAGGCCAGGAAAAGCTGGGCATTACACCACTTGAGCAGAAAGAGTGGACTTTCCCTTTCCTCCCATTTTATTCCTTTCAGATCCTCAAGAATGGGTAACACCCATGTGCACTGGTAAGGGTGAACTTCACTCTGTCTACTGCTTTAAATGCTAATTTCCTTTGGAAGCATTTTTATAGACACACCTAGAAATCGTGTTTTACCAATTAGCTGGGCATCTCTTAGCTTCATCAATTTGACACACAAGCTAACCATCACACAAGTCAAATGTGCACCCTCTTTTGGGAAGCCAGTTCTCTTCATATATTGCTTAAGGAATGAGGTGGTGGTGTTGGTTTTATAGTGGTTCTCATGCAGTGGTGCCTCTCTTCATGTCTGATGGGAGTCTGTGGCTGATATAGTGACTCTGATGGCCCCTGAATTCAGAATGTGAATTTGGTGGGTCTCTGTTAAAGTCCATGCACACCTCTCTCCCTGTGGTCATTTAACAGTGCCCTCTGTGTTCCTATGGTAGGTCTTGTTTATGGGAACCAGAGTTAAGTTCCAGAGAGGAAACCCAAGACATAGCGAAGGCCCAGAGGGGCAGTGACCCAGGTAAGGAGACTTCCCACCTCCATTTCTTAAAGGAGAGATGATTCCTGCTGGAGGCATGCAGGTCTGGAGGAACCTAGTAGAAAATCGTATTTAAATTTAGAGCAGTCCTTTTGTACTTCAGAACTGGTGCTCTATGAGTTATTGGTTTTTCTTTGCTGTGACAAAATACCCAGCACCCAAAGTTAAAAGAGAAAAGATTTATTGTAGCTCAAAGTTCATCATTGGCTGGCTACAAGGCAGCGTGGCATGGGAGAGGGGATTGTAGAGGAGAAACAGGCCATGGAAAAGCAGGCCAGGGAGAGGGAAGCAAGCAGCAAGCAGCAAGTTGCAGAGTCTGTCCCTCTGTATTGAATCCATGCTCTCTGCCCTTTGGGTGGGTAGCACTCATACCCAGAGTGGGGCATCCTTAATCCTACCTAGAACTATGCCAAACCAATCAGTAGACTAATTTAGTAATCATACACCCTTATTCTCAGTGTCACACACTCTAGATCTAGTCACCTTTGCAAAGCTCCAACTATGAGTGTGTGAGGCTTTGGGGAGACATCTAGACACAAGTCGTGACAGGTACCTTCTTACAAGTAGTTTGGCTTTAGAGTGCATAAAAATTGCCCAGAGATAATTACTCCAGATTTCGGGAAGTTACTCCAGAGATCACAATCCAGTTGATCTGAAGGGGGTCCAGGCATCAGTCTTTTAACAGGCACAGGTGGGATTCTGTTGTTTTTCACTTTGGTAAACGCTTGTTATGGTTTGTGTCTAGCTGTCTCCCCAAAGCCTCATGTAGTCATGGGGTAGGGACTTCTAGAGTTTGTGATTAACTCATGATCCATTGGGATTATGTGTGATCCAAGGCTGGGATTATGGGTTTTAGTACTGCTGGGATTATGGGTGTGAGTACTTCCTTCAGTCTGGGGCAGAGAGCCTGAATGTAATATAACAGACAGAGAGACAGACTTTCTGTGGCCAATTCTCTTTGTTGCATTGTTGTTGTTCCGCCACCATGAACTGCTGCTCTCTGCCATCTGCCATTCTGCCTCGGAGCCAGCCAAGTATGGACTGAAACCTGCAGTAACTGTGAGCTAAATAAACCTTTCCTTCCTTCATTTTGGGTGTTGGGTGTTTGTCCCAGCAGTGAGAGAAGAGTAACTAAGACGACACTAATCCCTGGTCCAGTTTACATTCTCCACATACGTCTGTCTTCTCTTAGAGTCCTCTCAGGCCCAGAGAGAGAAATGGGGATGAGTGGGTAGAGAGGTGAGGAGGAACGGGTAGAGAGATACTTGCCCCTCACTGGAGGGGACTGTTATCGTTATCGCAAATGTGGAAAAGTACCTGCCTCAAACAAAAGGATCTCATAGGAAAATGCAAAGGAATCATTAGAATGAATGGAATGGTGAGGCATACATAATACATGGAGCTTGAAAAGGGGTAGTTTGAGATGCAGTGGGATGGCTTCAAGAACCATAAGAGCATCCTGTACTAAGAGATACTGAGAGAAAAGGGTGAACACCATGTGAGAAACAGATCGAAGAAATGTGATGAGAAGAAAAATCAGAGGCTGAAAGAACTGAACATTAAGTTGAAACTGAAATACAATTTTCCCCAATCTAAAACAAATTGTCAGAGGGAGAGTGGGATGTAAGACTGGAAAGCTCCAGTAACCAAGGAACAAAACAGCAGCTGCAAGGGGGTGATACTCATACTCCCGCGCGAGCATTCCCTATCGATTGCTAATGACGTTGGTGGAATAAAGTAACTCCAATAGGATAAAGAATGAGGTGATGAGTTAACTCCAGCAAGAGAAATAATAACACAGAACAGCCAATTTAAAAGAACTAATAAAAACAAACAGCAACCTAATCACCACCACATGAAAATATACTGTCTCTGTTACTCCTCTGTTTTTGCTGGGACAAATAACTGACACTCAAAATGAAGGAAGGAAAGTTTGATTTAGCTCACAGTTACTGGAGGTTTCAGTCTGTATCCAGCTAGCTGTGAAGAACCCCCTGAGCAGCTCTCCTTGAAGGAAAAGCAACTGCCTTCATTTTGACTGAGCCTGACCCTATTTCCTCATATTGTTATGTAGAGAGCTGGCTAGGACTTCTGTTTATCCTTCAGTTGGCCTTAAGCAATGAATATTGGTCTAGTTAAGGTACTGGTGATAGTCTTTGAAGGTGGCGTGCGTGTTTCCCTGGTAACCTATACCTGCTGCTCTTTAATGTGAGCTGGATTGAGACAGGATGGAAGAGCTAATGTTCCGCGCCACCAGCTGGGATGGAGCCTCGAGATAGAGGCTATGACTTCCTGGGGCTTAAAAGACTCTATCAAAGCTGAAGCACCAGACTTCCCAAAACATCAGATACTATCTCTATGGCACAATAGTATAATGCAGATTACTTTCTCTGCATATCCTCTCTGCATATGGCAGAGGTAAATTTAGCCACCCCCCCTAGCTCAGCTCACAGTAGTCACCTACTTTCCACAGTTCTCAGTCAGTCCTCCTCAAGCCACTCCTCCACTGAATAAAACCGGGTGAGGCCCTGGGTTGCTCTCTTGGTTCTGGAAAGCCATTTTCATGGCCCCTCAACTCCCTGATGATTGAAAATGTAATTTAGTGTCTTTATTTTTGCCATGGGTTGCATTGAAAGTGGTAGATTGGAATCAACTTGATGGGGTTCCAATAACGTGACTTTGGGATTACAAATATTGGCTTCTTGGACCAAGACGAGGACCTGGAAGTGTCTCCTACAGCTTGCTCCAAGGCAGAGTCGCACATGGCAGTGGGAAAGAGCACGAGAGCGAAGGGAGTGGCAGCAGCTCAGGCAGCTAGCTAGCCCCTCTCCCCTCCTTACACTGTAATGCAAATTACCAGCCCCAGGGAAGGTTCAGCACCCACACCCACAATAATCAATCACAAACTCAGAAGCTACCCCATGACTTCTTGAAGCTTTGGGGGGACATCTATACACAAACCATAACATTCTGCCCCTGGGCGCCCAAAGACTCATGCACATCCCTTTTATGTAAGAGGCATTTTTCGCCGGGCGTGGTGGTGCATGCCTGTAATCCCAGCACTAGGGAGGCTGAGGCAGGAGGATTGTTGTGAGTTCGAGACCAGCTTGAGCTACAAAGTGAGCTTAAGGCCAGCCTGAACTGCACAGTGAGACCCTGTCTCAAAAAGAGACAAAAAAAAAAAAAAAAAAAAAAAGAGGCATTTTAGTCCATCTCTAAGAATTGCCAAAGTCCTAACAGTTTCAGCCTTGTGGGAAAGTCCAAGTCCCAAGTCTCTTCCAAGATCTAAGGCAAATTCAGCTGTGAGCTCCTGTGCAAATGAAAAATTAAACACTTCCAACATTCAATGGCACAAGCTAAACATTACCAATCCAAAAGGTACACACGGCAGGATATCAAGCATTGGGACCAAAGCAAGTCCAAAAATCCAGAAGGGTGAACATTAAATCCTATAGTGCCATGTGGAACATCCAAAGCAATCTGCGGCCAGTTGTGAGTTCAATGTGGCTCTGCCCCTATGGCACTCTTGGTGGTAGCTCCCATGGCATCTCTCTTAAGCCAGCTTTGCTCCTTCCTTGCAAGTTTCCCTTAGATGATCCATGTTCCTGGCTTTTCTAGACTTCTAGGGTTTCCATGGAATAGGCTTCTCACTCATAGCTTTACACACCGCCCTCCCAGGGGCACACTCCCTGGTCTCCCAGGCCTTCTGAAATCTAGGTGGAAGCCTTCTTAATATCAGAACTCTTGAATTCTGCAAGTGCCTAAAACCAATGCCACATGGATGATGCCAAGGTCTGCTGCCAGCTGGAGCAGCAGCCAGGCTTTCTTCTCTCTTGCCTGTAGGGGTTGAGTGTCTGGATGAGCGCTCTGACCCTGATTCTGAGGAATAAATTCTTCATGCCAAAATCATTCTGTATGGAACCTGGTGTGGTTGCTGCCACCATTCTGAACTCGGGGCTCTGAGGTATTTTCCCCCAGGGCAGAGTTCCTCACCCTCATGGTTCTGAGGGTACAAAGGGTGGAGACGGACCCCCTCCAGTGATGCCCTCAGGCCACCTCTTCCATTCTTTTGTTCCTTCTCAGCAGTAGAGGTCCTCTCAGCACTATCTTTGTATTTCACAGCTTTGTTGGAGCTTCCTTTCTGCCCAGACTCACATTTTAAATCATCCTGCTGAGCTCTTTGCTCTTGATTCTCAATACGATCTGACTAAAAGTTCCCAACAATATCCATGCCACTGCCTCTAATTTGGCTGCTTTGAAATTTCTTTTGAAAGGTTAATCAGTCCACCATGCTTAACCTCAGTTTCAGGCAAAATCTCTAGACAAATGAGCAAAATGCAGACACTTTCTGCCATACCAAAATACACATCATTTGCAATCCAAAAACCAACACAGAAATCCTTCCCAGAAGAAACCTCCCCAGCCTGGTTTCTATCAGCATTCTGGACTTCTGAGCTCTAACCAGAATCTTCCATACAGAAGAGATAAAAGGCGTTCCAGCTCTTTGCTAGTAGGTAGTATCTCCAAACATTTCCTGTCTCTTCCCATGATCCATTCCCAAAAGCTCTTGAACAACATGGTCAGGTAGTCACAGCAATGACCCCACTTCTCTGGTACCAAATTCTGTCTCAGTTACTCTTCTCTGGGACAAATATCCAACACTCAAAATGAAGGAAGGAAAGGTTGGTGTAGCTTGCAGTAACTGGAGGTTTCAGTCCATACTCAGGTGGCTCCAACACAGAATGGCACATGGCAGAGAGCAACCTTTCATGGCAGTGGCAAAGAGCAGAAAGAGTGGCAACAGCTCAGGCAGCTAGCTAGCTCCTCTCCCCTCCTTACATTGTAATACAAATTACCTGCCCCAGGCCAGGTGAAGCACCCACAATAATCAATCACAAACTCCAGAAGCCACCCCAAGCCTGCATGAGGCTTTGGGGGTGGGGGACACCTCTAACCAAACCATAACACTACAGATGAATTATTAGCCAGATACAAGATTGTCTTAGGAAAGATACAAAGGCTCCACAAGAAAGATGGTAGAAATTAACAGATCAAGTGAATTTTGCTGATCTTCTGGCAAAACATAACATTAAGAAATATGTATGAGACTAACAGGGAAAGCTTTATGATTTTGTTTCAAAATACTAATTAGCTTTTATAAGAACTTTACCACTATGCCTAGCACTTGGCAGGATCGAGTTTGAGACCAGCTGAGGCTAAAAAGTGAGCTCAAGGATAACCTGAACTGCATAGTGAGGCCTTGTCAAACAAAACAAAACAAACAAACAAAAAATCAAACAAAACAAAATAAAAGAACTTAACACTAGCATGGCATCTGAAGATTCGAATGGCCTAGGGGAAATGACCAACAGTGAAATCGAGCTATACCACCTATAGTTCCATAGTGAATATAATGAAAAAGATTTTCAAAACTTTTTATTATATAGCTTTCCATTTAGGAAAGGAGATTCCTAAGAACTGAAAAGGATAAAACTAGGAAGTACAGAAAACTGCATCCTATTATGAGAACTCAGCAATGGTACAGTTGCTAAGATTTCTAAAGAATATGTATTTGGTATAGGGTATCACTATGTAGCTTGGACTTATATTGATTCTCCTGTTTTCAGCTTCCCTAGTGCTAGGATTACAGGCATGTTCCATCATACCTGGTCTCAGTTGCCAGCTCAGTGAGCCCATGGGCAGGACCTGTATGGCATGTGGTGCCAGGGATTGAACCTTGGTCCCTGTGCTTGCCTAAGCAGGTGATTAGTCCACTGAGCTATCTCACTGGCACTCAGTTGCTAAGATTTTAATGTATAATTAAAATCATATTTTTCCCTCTTGCATACCTTTTGCCTCTGCTTTCAATTTTTTCCTCTGTGCTTCTCTGTACTTCTTTCTACTGGGTTACAGGCCCTTTCTTTATGGATTTGTGAAGATTTTGTTCAGTGCTATTCTCTTTCTGAAGAAAGTTGGCACCAACATCAAATTTTCTCTTCACTACCCAGACTGTGAAAATAGATCTGGACCCTTTAAATATCTTTCCTCGGCTGGCTGGTACCATATTAGGCTTTTTCTGTACACGGTTCAGGGTGTGTGTGTGGGGGGGGGGAGGCTGCAAGAGGGAAAGTGCTTTGCTTCCCTGTTCTTTTGTGCTTGCCTGGCAAGCTCTAAGGCTCCCTTGGCAGGCTCTCGCAGTACGTGTTGCATCTCAAGATCTGGCTTCTGTGGTGTGGGGATCTCCACCAGCACCGCGTTCAGGCAGTGCACTCAGCGTCTCCTGGGCAAAGCTGTCACAATGATTGGCTTCTGGCGGCACCCAGGGGCCTGCTGCTTCTTGGACCAACACCCTCTTCTTGCCCCATTCCCTCAGTGAGCAAGGGGTATAATAGTGAAGCGCCCCCAGTGAGTCACCAGCATGTGAATACAGGGTGGATTTCCAAGGAGTTCCACAGGTGTGGCAGCCATGTGACTGACCCATCCAGTGATCTGAGGCGTCTTAGTTCCGAGGGCTATGCTGCTGTCCTGTGGGTGTTCTATCTCAGCCCTAGAAGTAGCGTCTGTTCCTTATTTCTACTATCTCTGTATTATTAATTATTATTATTGTATTTTAGGGAAGTGTCTACAGGGTGTTCAGGGTCTCATTACTAGATCAGACTCATAGTGATTTGCTTGTTTACAGCCTCCCAAGAGTTGGGATTACACGCATGTGCCACCATGCCCAGTCTCAATTGCCGTCTCAGCACACCCCAGGGGCAGGGCCAGCATGGCAGGCCTGGGGATTGGGGATTGAACCCCTGGCCCCTGTGACTGCTTACAGGTACTTTAATCCACTGAGCTATTTGACTGGCTTTTTGTGTGCGTGTGTGTGTGTGTGTGTGTGTGTGTGTGTGTGTGTGTGTGTGTG
>PVKA01019911.1:0-12442 GCA_004027165.1 Ctenomys sociabilis
AACTATGATTGACAATAACTAATTATGTATATAAAGTATCTAATAAACAGTATTTTGAATATGTTTAACAAAAATAAATATTGAAGTGAAATATACATCATTTTCTTGACCTTATATTTGTACATGAGGTACATCTACTGAAGCAGTACAATGTACCTAAGAAATATATAGCTATGTGTTGATACAAATCTATAAAAATAAATTTATAAGATAAATTGCACAATAAAATTTCTGCTTAAAATATAACCCTCTCAGATTTGTAATTGTATAACCTCTTCTACAGTCAAGGCATGAAAAAATTTCTTCAGTTGAAGAAATGTTCCTTTTCAAGCCTAATTATAAAGCCCAGTTCCTGGGAATCACTGACTAATTTTATGTTGTCAGTTTTCTGGAACAAATTACTAATGGAATGGAGCAATTCTGCTAGTATATAAAATTTTGGCTTACCTTATCTATTATAGTGGATTAGAAATTCATTTACTATGCTGTAGAAGTCAATATTATATTTCTTTTCAGTGTCTGAGTAGTATTCCATTGTATTGATGCACAATAGTTTATTTAATGCTCAGAGCAGCATAAGGCAAAAGATTTTTTTTCTAGTTTGGTAATTGTGAATAAAATCATAATAAATATTTATGTACAAAATGTCCCTTTAAAATTCCTCTCCTTATAATGCAAATATAAATATTTTATGGCTTATAAATAATGGTATATCGCTTGATTTCCTAAAAGCATAGAAAAAGATTAACTTCTAGGCAATCTTTCTTTTTCTTAGATTTAAGTAAAAGATGCAATGAAACTGAGTTTCAAAACAGGTTTGTAGGATTCATCCAATAGTATTATAGAAAATTAATCACATTCGTGCATAATAAAGAAATGCTTTGTAACATAGTATCTGCATTTCTTATGAGATTGCTTTATGGTCCTACTAAAAATACATTATGTGTTCACAATAATTTACTTTGGAAATAGCAGTAGACTGCCTCTTACATATATTTAACTTTTGTGGCTAAGAAATTGTACTACTCAATCTCTGAAAGACAATAATTTCCAGAAATGATGTTGCATGCCACACAGAAGAGTAGATTTCTTGTAAGGAAGATTTTCTGTGGTGTGCTTAAAAGAAGAGCAAAAAACCCTAACCCAAACTAAATTTATTCTAAATAAGATTTCTCCTCTCTGGTCATGTGATTTTTCATTAGCAAATGTTTGAAATATCTCTCTTGTGGCTTGGTAAGTGACTCTGTTACTACATTCACAGAATGTTTGCTAAGCTTTGAGAATTTTCCTACATAGAATATATTAGTAAATATAAGAATGAAACGTACTATTTCCAATAACAAGATTAATTTACACAATTCAGAGCAGCATGGTCATATTATTACGTTACATTAGTATATTGAAGAAATTTCCTGTTTTATATGCTGTAACAACTACTCACGTATAAGTGTTCTGAAAAGAAATACTGCTAAATATGATTATGTAAATTGCACCGAACATTTTGTTCCACGTTTGAAAGGCAGTTTGTGACTATAAGTTGCCAAAATAATTGATTCCTCTTCAGTAAATCTTTAATCAGAGATTCATTTTTAATTTCTTTAAAGTTTCTACAGATATTTTCTCTATTTTTTTTTTTTTTGGTGGAACTGGGGATTGAACTGGGCAACCATGGGCTTGCCAGGGCAGCACTTATTCCACTGAGCCATCTCCCTAGGCAGGTATTTTCTCTATTAAACTATATGCTTTAAATTTTTCTTCAGTGATTTGAGTATTTTCAGCAAATTCTTCTCATAATAAATTTCTGCTTCTCACTCATATGTGAGGAATAAGAATTGAGACATGTCTTCCTGTCACTTTCATTTAATATCACAAAGCTACCTTTTATTAGTTGAACAATTTTTTTGAAATTTAGCATGTTTTTAATCTTATTTTTCTGAAAAATAACTCTTTAAAATTCTTTCTCTGAACTGTACCTTAAAGTTGATAACTCATAGTTATTCCAATGATTAAAACATCAATGACATCAAATACTTAGAAAATTTAATCATACATAAAGACTTATATTGAAATATTTTGCACAAGTTAATACTTAAACATTTGATATCATTTCTCAATAACATTTATATCTGTTAATAGTATTTCATACTCGCTTTATATATGTGTCCTCAAATGTGTCTTCCATTAGTTGATAATAAAAGAAGTTGGAATAAAATGGTAGAATTTGCTTATTCAGTCTAAAAATATCTTCCATTAATGTAAATAATGATTAGAAATATTGCATCTTCCTAAGATGACAGTAAACTTGGAATCAACTTCAACAAAATCTTAGTTTTACCTTCTGACATTTGAGCATGAGCATCATTTTAATTATGTACACTATGTACATATTATAATGTAAAGCACTATGTACATATTATAATAATCCTGAAATACTTTCACTTCTAAAGTGCATGTATTGTCAGAAGGTAGCATTGATGGTTTTGAAGACTAAGTTGAGGATGAGCACATAAATGGAGAACTTTGGATGCTATGCACTGCTAGTTTCTGTAACCTCCTGTGCACCCCAACCAGGGAACAAATGTAGGATTTTGGCCTTACTGTGCAGACATGGAAACAGATATAAGAAAGTTCCTCGCTTTTCTCAGAGGGAGCAGTGCAGGAGAGAGTAAGCTACTAAGTCAAAGAGGGTAAGAGAAAAACTAAGACGGAATTCTGTATTTTTATAACGTAAATGTCACAGATATGAAAGGTCATCTGCTATATTATTTATTAGAAATAAGTTAATGAGATCAAATCATAAACCAGAGATTATCAAGAGAAAGAATATGAGGACAAAGGTCATTTGATGCTAGGTACGTATTAGCATACTTGTAAACCAAAACTATAAGTAACTGCTTGTGTTAGTCTATATTTCATTGTTATCACAAAATATTTCAGGATGAGTACTTTATAAAGAGAAAAAAAAGATTTAATCAGTTTATAGTTCTTCAGTTTGAAAGGTTTAGTACATCATGTCTCATTTCAGCTCTGGTGATGACCTCTTTGCTAAAACAATCAATCCAAATAAGCTTGGAAGAGAAAGAAATCTCATTGCAATGGAGGAAGCCAGAAAGAGACCAAGGTCCCACGATCTTTTCTGAGGACGCTGTCAATTCCTTGAAGGACCTCTTTGTACACCAACCTTTTAAATTCCTAGCAACTCAAGATGGCCACACAGAAGTCCAAGCCACCTGTACATGGGATTCAGAAGGTGCACACAGGGAACTATATTTACCTTTGTTTATGATAAAAGTAAGATATATTTTTACACACTGTAATTATTGGAAATCCTCTATGTTTGATTACATTTACTGAAATCTTTAGACTTCTAGATCCAGAAATGTTTTATGTAACATTATGAAGAAATATAAGCACAAAAATACTGTGCTGAAACTTGTTTATGCAATAACTGTATTTAATGTTATGAATTTCTTGTAAATCCTAAATATTTGAATTAATTCTTATTAAGTCATTATCCTAAAAAGTGTACCAATTACTTCACACAAAGAAAAATAAATAAATAGAAGCCTCTTGTGGGAGGGAGGTGTGTCATGGACCACTCAGGCCCACGAATGCCCCAGTGGCTGGCAAAGGCTTAAATAAAAGAGGGGAAGGGTCACGGCTTCAGGGATCCAGGAGGATCAAACCCTTCCAGCAGAATTTGAGACAGACTGAGAAAAAGAACTCTGGACAGACCATATTTATTTAGTGGTCAAACAAAGGAAGCGGTAACGGAGGAAAGCACTGGAACCCACAGCCAGGACTCCCAAAGTATTCAAGTGTGCATTAGGGGTATCTTATTTCCTGGTTGACATTCACCACAAGAGTCTTTATTTAGTTAAGTGGCTTTGGAGACAAGTATCCTGAGCTTATGGCCTTGTCTCTTCCTTTGAGACATCAGGGCACAGCAGCCTACTGCAGTCCTCTGCAGGAACCAGCGATTCATAGAGATTCACTTACTGTGACCCACTGCCCAACTCCAGGCCAAGGGCCTAGGCCTGGCACAGATACACAATGTAGAATGCCAAATGATTAATTTTGAATCATGCTCGAGATGCTTCCAAGTGGCCTCCTTTGGGGAAGTCAAAAAAACAATACCCTAGAGTACAGGCTTCACATGGAAAGATGCTTAGATCTTTTCAATCCCCACCTTTCTTGATTCCACTAATATATGAACGTGTCAAAGTCTTTATTAGGAGAAAAGGCAAGCCAGAATTAAGTTTACTCATTGTGAAATCCCAAGCTGAGTTTCTTAAGTATTATCCTGGAAAAAAGAAAATATTACAGAATGTTATTCGTTAATACTGTTATACTATCAATTCACTCAGCAGTGGATTATATTATCACTTGGAATTCTGCCACCTTCTGAGCCAAGAAAACTGCATGGTCAGACTTTTGACATAGGTGACTTTTATACCTGTCTCACAGCTAAACTGTTCTCTGCATTTGCAGTGATTTATTAATAATTTACCTTATTACTTTCCAATGAAAGGCAAAATGAAAACAAAAGGATATTAAAGATGAATTATGAAACTCTTTCTAAAATATCTCAATTTTTAAGATGAGAAAAAGTATTAAAATTGATAGGTTCAGAAAAGAAGATATCCTTGAGGTCAAGTACAGAGAACCATTTAGTGTCTGCTGGGATCTGTGTAAGGAGAGTGGATGTGTATGTCACAGGATAGGGTGAGCAGGCACGAGTGAATGCCTATCACATACCCAGTGACTTGACTAAAAGGCACACAGTTCTGAAAATGCCCCGGATACTCCATAACCATGAATTTACCGAGAATGGAACTTGGCCTTTCTTTTACAGAATATTTCTTTTATGAAGGTGTACATTAGGTTCTCTGAGGGGAATAACTGCCCAGGTGGTCTTGACACCCCACCCTTGTGTGCCATTCTATTGCTCCTTGGAGAAAACTCTCAGCTGAAGAATCCAGACCAAAGGAGACCAACTGGCTGGGTCCCTGGGAACTAGGACACAGTTTGCAAACTTTGGATAACAAGTGTGCCTGAGTTGGGGAGTGTTATTTCCTCCAGTTCGTGGTATGTAGTATTTTGATATTAACATGAATGCAGTTTGGAAAAGGAAATCTACCTATCAGAGCTGAGATACGGATAAACAAATCTCAATTTCTGTGTTCTATAAGGCCAACAATAACTGGTAATTTGCCACTATAAAAAGTGAAAATTGAGTAAGACACCCTGATGTCTAGAAGGCTCACACACAAAATCCAAGGCTTCTTCAAGCCAATGAGGACATCCCCATATAGGAGAAACACATGCTGCTTTGGAAACCAACATTCACCTAGCATTCTCCCTAGTCTTCTATCAGGTGGGTGACTTTATCCTTTCTATGAATGAGAGCAGACACTTCTATAGTGGTAAGGGTCTTTATCCATTTTCAGACAGATTTGATAGGAATTGGTTGCTTTAGAAGGGCTCTCATTGACCCAATTCCTCACCTGTTTGCACTGGAGTATATGGACTTGCTTTTATCACCCTTTGGTAATCTTGGTTTACTTGGGTGTCATTGGCTTTATCATGAGTCTTATCAATTAGTGTCATCAAACAGGCTTTAGCCTGTTTGTTCCACAACTGGAATTCACCTCTACATTGTGACATACTTGATAAGTCAGAACCCTCATGCTCACCCCATAGTTCACTTCCTTTGGCCCCAAGCCAGAGTCAAACCCAAAGAACAACTCTTGGACCTGAGCTGGGGAAAAAACACAGAAACTCACCTTTCGCTAACTTTGAAAGTCCCCCCCACAGACCAGGTAGCCCTTCCAGGGTAGCTCTTCCTCTGCTGTTCCAGCCACAAATATCTTCCCCTAAAACCCTATAAAATCCTCTGTCCCCTTTTGTTCAGGGATGTCTCAGCCTGCTAGACAGCCAACCTGCTTGATTCTACCTCCAATAAATCTCACATCAGAATGCCTGGTCAGGACAACTGTGTGGATTCATACCTAACATTTGGGGATGAAACCCAGGAGGGATGCAGAGGTCCCTGCCCATCTCTCCCAACCATGGCTTTGCCACAGTCCACCATCAGCTCCTTTGAGTAGACCACAAGCCTCAGAGCTCCCTTGCTGACCTAAATGTCCACAACACCTGAAACTGTAAGTATTCCCTCACTGATGGTTCAACCTATCTTAAAATACAAACCTCTTCCATTGTACAACTTGTTGAGGAGGGAGATGTGAAGGGCTGTTTTGTCCCTTGGGACTCTGTTTCATGGTTCCCTCTCCAACTTAACCCCATATGAGATTGCTTTCTGTACTTTCATGTTCTCTTTCCTTTCCTATGCATCTTGAAGCTAAATATCATTTATGGACAACTCATTCCAAGCTTCATGCCCCTCAGCCTCATCCCCTCGCCTCAAACTTTGTGTCTATATCCTGACCTTATCCTCCACCTCCTCTCTCACTGGGGACTCCTGCTGGGAGCGCTTTGGTCTCCCATGCCTTTTCAGACTCACCTCAAATGATATTTGTCTCTACAATCCTGTCTGTCTCCATCACTCTCATCTGTATTCTTGCCACTGTAACTAACACCTGTATGCCCCTTCTGCCCACACCTCTGTTCTCTCTTGTCTCAAATCTTTTCTCAGGGGATGCTTCAGACCATCCAAGCTCAAACCCACATGCCTCACTTCTCTATCAGACCACCTGGCCACAAAACAAGTTGGACAATGAGATCATCTGCCCCCCGAAGGGAACTCTTGATTATAACACCGTCTTTGCTTTAGATAACTTTTGTTGCTGCAATGGGAAATGGTCCAAGCTTCTTAGATCCTTGCTTTCTTCTTTAACTACAATCACTAGGAACTCAGCACCCAACAGATCCTCTTAGTCAAAGCACCTATCAAGCGATGCCCAGATCCTTCCTCACTGGCAAACTCCTTCCCAGGACCCATTGAAACCCTGGATGACTCTCTTTTCCTGTGCCAACATCAATACCCTCTTACCTCAGCCCTCTCCACAGTCTTCTTTTCCCACTCCCTCAAACTTCACCCTTAGCAAAATTCCAAAAAGTCTCAGCATTCTTTGTCTATCTGACAGCCTCCTCTCTCTCTTGGTTAAATCAATTTCCCCTATAGCTCACCCCTCAGTGCCACCACCAGAGCCACCACTCCTGCCACAGTCACTAGCCACCACCAGAGCCCCTACCATCTGCTGTTCGTGAATATGCTATTTCACCTTCTGACCTCTCAAATTTCAGGAGCTGAAAACACACCTTACTATCTCTTTGCTCCCTCTCCCTTGCCTTTCTCTTAGCTGCCTTTGCCTCCTGGTCCTGCACTCCTCACATTCCTCTCCCACCCCAACTTTCAATCACAATTTCTTTTTTCCCTCAGGTTTCCCATTTTAGTACAAAGTGTGATCCACAGCTAATAACACATTTTTCCCAACAGCATGAACTCCTCCCTCCTCCCTAACAGCCCAAGGAGCAAACACTGCTCTTTCTAGTCAAGCCTGCTGCACATCCCCTTCTCCCCTCACTCCTCCTGCCCCTCAACCACTTCGACAGATGGTGTCCTGTTACAGCCACAAAAAAAGAGATGCTGAGGCTCAGCTTCTTGTGCCCTCCCTTAGAATGCCCCTTCCTGCCAGCTCAGAAGCACAGGACTCGTGAGTTGTCAGTGTTCCTTACTGCAATGTGCGCAGTCCTTATACTCTGCTCAGTATACGTGCTCCTACTCGAATTTAATAGGCAATAAATAAGAGAGAGGTTTTTATGTTTTTCAAATTCTTCTTATAAGAAATCTGGGGTAAGTGACCTACAAAAGTTCTGACTCATCTCTCATAATTACAAACTAAAAAAGGTCAACATAATTTAACCAGGCCTGAAACATATTTGAGTGCACTCTGATTTTATAAAGACATTTATTTGTGTCCTGTGCTTATTTCTATATGTTCTTCCATGAAGCTCTTTGAGTTTTAAAATATAGATTTAAAAGCATATTGTTCCTGAGTTACCAGCTGTTTGAAATGATATCAAAATTAGTTTATAATTAAACAAAAGTCATTAAAATGGGGAGAGGTGGTTGGACAGGACTCTTGATTGCTGGATAGAGAGGTGGTCAACTTTTTTTCATCAGTAAAGAGCCCCCAATAAATCTCCTTAGAAGGTACTCCAATAATTTGGTCATTGGTTAAAAGATAAAATTTTTTCAAATACTTAAAATAAAGGTTTCTATTGATGCATCAACTATATTCATGCTATTCTCTTACACTCCAGATATTTCTAAGAACTTCATGACAAGATAATATGAAGTCATCATCTAAATGATAATTTTCTAACATTTATGTGATATATATACTGTATATATGCCATTATATTTGGAGACGCCTAAACGAAATGAGAGTTTCATCGCTTGTTCTGCCTGTTAAATAATAGTGCTACGTATGATTGTGGATATTAAATGTTTTCTGTCAAAGTATAATTATTGTCGGTTAACATTGTATAGGAATAAACTGCTAAACTGTCCATGGTTGTTAAGAAATAACAGGTCTCTGGTCACGCTTTAAGTTTCAAGGTGCTTAATACTCAGATAAAATTCTAATAATAAAATATATTGCTCCAAGCTGAGTATACTAATATAGACACAGATTCTCCTCAACAAAAACAACTGTTATTAATTCCTAATCTGTTTATAACATTCATGACACACTAGAAAGACAGATCTCTGCCCTCAAACCCCATAGGAAAACTTTCTTCACCTGACTTTCCATGTCTTAAATAACAAAGACCAAAAGTAACTATGTACAAGTGGCAACTTTTGGCTGTGACTCTTGGAACTCCCAGAAGAGCAGGACTTTAACAAGGTAATGCTGAGCATAAAAAATCCTGCCACTCAAGCCCTTCCTCGATGCTTGCAAGGGTGGCAATGAACAACACTGGTCATGAGCCTGCCCCATCATAGAGCCACCTGTGGATCTTGATTCCATCTATAGGCTCCAAGGTCAATGGAAATGCAACTGCCTTGTGTGCCAGAGAGCACTGTCTGCCCTCACAGGAAAACACACTACAGATAGATCCATTAATACTTGACCTGTTTGGTCTTGCCACTGAACAGGAACAGGAGAGCTTTTGGCAAAGAACAACACTGGCCATGAGCCTGCCCCAACATACAGCCACCACTGGAAAATGTTTCCGTCCTACATGTCCATGGCCCACATTGAGATACCTCTGTCAGAGTTTTGAGTTTCATTGAACATCTCAGGTAAAAAAAAAATGATGACATGGACACCACATATAGTGTTTTTCCTGAGTTCTAAAATTGCTCTATTAGATCTGTAGTCTCCTTAGTGGGTGTTAATGGCCGACCTACATGACACCTTCAGAGAGGCCCAATCTCTGCCTACTTCAGACACTTTCTTCAATCATAATTTCCTTGTGAACCCAACCTACTCCATATTTCTCATAGGGAGAGACCTTATCCTAAAGCTCCATGTCTCCCTCTCCTTTCTCACCACAGTGCTTGTCCTATGAACCTAACCTCAATACAAGACCAACTTATGCCACACATGCTATTCTTATACTAGTGTGCCTCAGAGACCACATGGCCTTTCCCTGCATTCCCCAACACCCAGTAACCCCCAAACATCAGTGGGGATTCAAGCTCATCAGTCACCATCTCTTTACTAACGGTTTTCAAAATCTAAAAAATTGATATTCTTCCCCTTTAGCATTGTCATGGTAAAATGACACATTCAGATCATAGACTCGCTTCTTGTTTCTCCTCCTACGACTTTAGTCATGAACCATCATCCTCTCATTCCCCTCAGCTCCAAGAACTCTCCTAACCCCTATCACCAATCTCACAAAGTGTTAGCTGCGCATGTCTATTCTAAGGCCTGACCTCACGGCCATCCTGGCCATACCCAACAACGCATGCACCCACCGCTACTTCCCAAAAAACCTTTAACCACTGACATCTTCCTTTTACAACTCCCCTCTTCCCACAACCTCACGTGTTCCCTGGGAAACTCTATTGGCCTCCCATGAAGCAAAATCACTTCATTCAACAAAACTCCAGACAAACAACACAAAATGGGTGCACAGCTATTTCTGTGCAGCTCCTCAGTCTTTCCTTGCTTTTCTTACACCTCTAGTGACTGTGATTCCTAATTTCAACATATACACAGACTTAGAGTTTCAAGATGCGTTCTTCCTTAAGAATACACTCACACACCATAGGATAAAATGGGCTACCCATGTGGGCATCCTATTGGGCATGGTTCTCCTAGGAGGAAACCCTGGGGTGTGATGCATAAGGTATGCATGACTCTGTGTTCCCTTGGCTCACTCACCTACAGCTGCTTGCAGGACTTGCTATTATGCTCATGGTGCCCCCTGCTTCATTTCCCTCATCTGCAATACTGTCACCATATTAACAACAAAAATTTCTAACCAAATGCTTCTCTCAGACTACTCTTACCAAGCTCTAGCCACACAGGACCTGAGAGAGGACTGCTCTGCGCCCTCATTTGACTCTTCCTAATGCCCAGACTTGGACTTCCCATAGCTCACCACCAGAAGGAATTAGCCAGACAACTTCATCACCCTCTTTCCTTTCAAACAGTCAAAATGATATATCAGAACCCAAACCCTCACTCCAAGGCTTGCCTTGTCTTGGCTCTGAGCTAAGGCAAAAACCACAAAGAACAACTCTTGGACCCAAGCCAAATAATACCACAGAAAATCTCCTTTTACTAAGATCAAAAGTCACTGACAGACCAGGTGCACTGCCAAGATTAACTCTCCCTCCTGCAAACACCCTTCCCTAAAAACCCTATAAAATCCCTTGTCCCCTTTTGTTCAGGGCTCTCATGTTCATAGGCTCCCACTAGATAACCAGTCTGCTCCAATAAATCTTACACCTGAATGCCTGGTCGGTTGATTGCATGGGTCCATACCTAACAATATTTAAAAGTCTTATTCCAATCTTGGTCTTGTTAGGGATTTTGAAGTTTCCTCCAAATGTCTGGAACTAAATGGCTAAGAAAAATCCATCCCCGAATAAGTTGGTCTACTTTAAACTCAGGACTTAAGTTGTGGTTTTTACAGAATATCTCTGTAATCTTGTTCTGGAAGGTTACTGGATTTTCATCACAACTCTGACTGATTATTTCAAGTTTATCATACAATGTTGAGCATATTCTTGTGCATGCCTGCTAAAGCAACCAGAGATATAACTTCTGTGTGGTATTCTCCACTTTTGGTCTTATATACGACAGAAGTTGGAGAAGGGCTGGAGTGGCTGAATTCCCATGAGTCTGTGGGCCTTTACAACATAAAGGGCACAGGCATACCTTCCTCTCTGCCATCTAGTGGGACACACTAGACCTCTTAACCCTCTATTTTCATGACACTCTCTGAGAAGTAATATTGGGGGGAAAAGGATTTGACACATGGAGAGAGAAGGAAGGAAAAAAATGAAGAACCATTTGTCTGAGCTTAACTAGAGTTGAGCTCGCTACAAACACTCTGGCTCCCCTATCTCCTACACCAAGATGATACCATTCTGGGCAGGTTTCTATGTTGTCGTGTGTATCAGCCAAATAACAAGATATGGTACACAACAGTAAGGAAAAGGCATCCAAGTTTAATAAAATTTCATTAAGTGTTGACATCCTCGAAGTGAGCAGGCTTTCACTGACAAAAAGGTAGGGAACAAGAGTACCAAATATTATGGATTTAAGAATTAAAATGTGCCAAGTCTAGGGCACCTCCCAAAGGGGCTTTCAGAAAATGATTGACAACATGATTGGTTAGGATGCTGAGTCATGTTAGCAGTGTCTGTAGTGCATGTCCTTTTCCATAATTCACTCTGTTATAATTAGATGTATGAGATGCAGGCCACATGCATGAAACTTTAATAAGCTCCACATGAAAAAAGGTTATTCTACATTATTGGCAAGCATGCATATTGGTTTTGAGACTTTAGAATCTTCTAAGGAAGGTCTAGGCCTCTCTTTCTTATCTTTGCCTCCACATTGTAGACCTTAGGACCACTTCAGGGGCCTTGGGACACACCCCAGGTTCATGTGAGTGGAAAAGAGTAATTCTGTAGCCCAATTTTCACCACTGTGTGGTTGAGTTTATAGGTATATAGCCCCATTTATATATTCTGTATTCCTGCTATTGAAAGCTTAACATGGTTCAATTACTTCTTATTTTCCAGAAGTTTTTCTCTGTCACTAAAACATCTCTGTTAATTGAGAATCAAAGTTCAGTTTTACATTAACAGAAGATAGGGACTCTATCTATCCTGATGATTGCATTTGAAATGAATGACTCTCAGATTCTTATGAGAGACTTTGACTTGAATAGGGCAAAGAATTTTAGAGAGATTAATATTCATTTGAAAACACAAAGAAAAAAAATTAGC
>PVKA01019911.1:12542-41348 GCA_004027165.1 Ctenomys sociabilis
TTCACTGTTTTGAACTCTATTGAAATATGTTTTCAGTTTATTTTATTTTTACTATTGTATGCATACATGAACACTTTTTAAAGGAAAGATAATTTTAAAATTAAAACTATACATGCAACTCTACAAATAATATATATATATATATTAAAAAATTACAGTAATTGAACATTTTTCTTAAACCAAATTAGTCAGCATTTTAAGTATCATATGTTATTTCTTATAAGTAGAGAAACATTTATGCTTGTGAACAACTTGTAGAAGAAATCAGATTTTGCCATTTAGACTTTGCTCATGAATAAAATGCCTTTAGGGAAAAAGTGAAATGATTTTTTTTCTTTCCATTTCCTCACCCAGAATAACAGCTCAACTGGCATAAGTGAAATTTTATATAAAAAAACACTTTTTGTTTGGAGTCAAGTATGAAATATTCAAACCTTAAAGGTGGACTTTTAAGAAAATGGTGAAGGGAAAAAGCTGTTAATGGGAGAGCAGTTTCAGACTCATCTATGTTGTTAATGCAAAGTGCTTTGCCATAGAATTGCACTCCTTGCTACACAGAATCAAGAGCATTTTATCATAACAAAAGGCTATTCTTTTTCAACTCAGGAAATAGGCAATAGTGAAATTCCATTAGAAGTCACCGTGATAAAGAATTCAGCTCAGTCATGTAGATGTCTTACCTATGTAAAAGTTAAAACAAACTTTCTCATGAAAGCACTAACCTTCAAAATAGTAATATCATACCCCAAATAAATGTGTGGTTTACATAACGTGCCACTTTGATATATATTTATATGCATAAATAAACAAGTAAAACATATATTAGCACAATCTGGTGAGCTAGTCATTGAAATAAAGCAGGTCTCCAACTTGTGACAAAATCAAGAACAATTTTTTAAAAATTCTATGTCATCAATCTCCAAGATTCAGAGTAATGCTGTTGTCGTTCCTCTTTAGGACTCTGGTCGTTGAACTCAGCACAGACATCCATCCAGTTTCTGGAGGAGTCCCATCAGTAATCTATGAACCAGACCTTATATCATAGGCAAGACAAGATCAACATCGGTGAGGTGGTGAAATGTAGTCAGTGCATCAGCATTGATGTCGTGATAGCTGTGAGCCAGGTCTAGGGGCTGATCATGCTCAGAAGATGGATGCACCTGAGTTGTACGAGCAGCTGCTGCATCTGAGAGCAAGGTGACTGTGTGCAGAGCGTAGAGGATGGGGCTAGTGAGGCAGAAACTCACAAACGAAGGCCCAAGTACGGGCTCAGATTTCTAGACACAGGTCAAGTCGCTGAAAATACTGCAGTAGAGATACTATTGTATGCTTCTTTTCCTATTTTAATAAGTCGGAGCTGTAATGAAACCAAGAAAGAGAAATAGAAAACTGAGAATATATTTTATAAAATATGGTAACATCGCTATTATATAATTTGAGGCAATAGAAGAAAAATTTTCTAACGTTCAAGCAGCATTTCAACTATTGCATGAACTTTCACATAAAATTCCTGTTTTTCATAATTCAAATAGTTCTCAATTACACATATCTTTCCCATGTGTTGGAAAATATATTTAAATAATTTTTAAAGATAGTAATTTTGGTACAATAAACCATTAATTACCTAATGATTCATAATTCATAGAAATGACATTTTTAAATATTTCATTATTTTGACTTTAAAAATGTATTTATATGTTTTTTTGAATTGGCTTTTCCTTCTATTTTATGGAAGAGAAATATATTTATTTTCACATTGCATAATATTTCATTCATTATATATACTATAAATCATGTTTCTTCCATGATTTTGTTACAGCAGATAAGGTAACCATGAATGCTCTTAGTTGTGTTTCTGAAGATGGAGGATTCCACATCAGAGAAAGTTATACAATTTCTTTGCCATCAAAAATAATTTGACTAAATTTTAATAGATCCCTTCGTATTTACTATTTGAAACTGATAGTCAGAGATGACCACAGGGAAATTGCCATGTTTGCAGAAAGGAAATAGACAGTAAGAGCCTTATTGAGTTTCTGGCTACTTTCAACCAGAAAGAGTTAGAGCTTCCCTAGAGAAAGTAATTAACAAGAGAAGAGGGAGGTGGATCTGCAAAGCACAAAGAAAGCCAGGTGCTTGGAAACCAGAGTAGCAGCCTCTCACTCACCTGTGATACAAAAAGCAAAATGACCAAGGTAACAACTTAAAATAGTCCCTTAATTACTATATATTACAATATATTATACACACACACACACATGCATGTGTGTGTATAATATATTAACATATGGTTAACAATTAAATTCTTTCCACAATTCTGGTCATGAACCAACAGAACAAGAACCAAATCAAGTTTCCCCAAATTGCAATGCTAAATCTAACTACTGAGTTTTATTTGGTCCTCATCCACTTCTTGAATTTGGAACTGGAAGTCATGGAAAGAACCAAGTTTTTGAACAAATATACATGTTTGTGCCACATAATCTGGGGAAGTATATTAGTATATTAGTGCCCAATAGGAAGTGGGTGATTAATCGCTTACTGAATTGCTAATCTGATCATGCATATAGTGCCCCACTTAACCAAACCCTTAATTCCAGAAATAAGGCACAGTAGCACTTTGGAATGTGCTTGTAGAGGTGGCAGGGAGCTGGGGATTTGGGGTCTGGGACTATCTTTGACAACCCAGGGAACTATTCAGATGATGGCAAGTTCCACATAGGGGAAAGGAGGTCCCAGGCACCAATATTATCAGTTAGCAACAAAGGGTCTCTTCATTCTCCATCTTTCCAGAGCTCTCTAACCTCCCACAGGTATCTCTCTTCTGCCTCTTTTCTTTCTTATAAAATGCCTGTGTTTTCCCTTTCTTTATTTGGCCCCTTTAACTCTTTACTGGTCTAAATTTAATATTCTGGTATACTGTTCTTTATAAATGCCATCCTACTAGGCCACATTTCTCCATTTAATAAACAAATATTAATTTATTATTATTAACATTATTTATCTTTATTTTTTGTAGTACCAGGGATTAAAGTCAGGACTTTGCACATGCCAGGCAGGTGCTTAAATCTATGAGCTATCTCCCCAGCCCTTGATTTATTATTTTTCTATGAACTGAATACGACATTTAAAATTTATTATATTTTCCTAAGGTCCCTTCAATATTCCAGAATTTCATCAGAATAACCAGGTACATTCAATGACTATGTATGTAAGCTTAAATTCCCATTGATTGTAAGCTTGGGTTTTTTCATACTTCGTTGTTTATTGTGTTCTTGATTTTTTGGGAGGAAGAGTGTACTGTTTATTGTGTACTGAGCAATGTCTTTAGGCATTTTCTCTTGAGTACTCTAGAGTCAGAAAGATCTTGGCAGAATCACCTAAGTAGTGAAGTGGCATTTCATCTTATTACATCAAGGAATGAGACAGCATAAATTTTCATTGTTGATAATAAGAGTTCCACTGGTTGACCTAAATTTTGTAAGGCTTTTCTACAAGAAATCTAACTACCTGCCTTCACATTGCATATTGTGCTCTGTAGAAGGATTACTTGTTTGCAGCTCATCAAGGAAGAAGCGTGTCTTGTGCATCCAATCAACAAGTGAAAATGTCTACCAAAAGCATTAAGATTACCTTGCACTAATTATTATACAATAATTATTAAGATTATTGGACATTCTCCAGTTGTCTTATTCATTGGTTTCTTTATATGATTGTAGACATAGGGATATTTGATTTGGATGATAGCCAAATTTTAATTTACTTTTTCACTCAGATTGTTTCAGCTCTGACCTCTGGGAATTCTTTCTCCAGTGTTCCTGGAACATACTCAATTCTTTAATTTTCTTTGTTGGGGCACTTTAACAGTTTTGCATAATAGGAAAATTAACACCTGTTTTGCATTTCCTCTTTCCATTAAAACACAAAAATTTGTTTAAGAAACATGAATTTCTTTTACGTCAAAATGATATTAGAATTGAAGACTAAAAAGATAGGTTTATTCTTTGCAGTTTCAGTGTTTAAGCCTAGTCTCTTTCAGCTTAGAATACAAGGACAGATCAACACATTCCAAACCATGAAAGCAAATATATAAATATATATATATATATATATATATATATATATATATATATATATATATATATATATATATTTCCTACAAATATATACATATATATATTTTTTCCTTTCTTATTTATCCAGATTTACACAAGCTCATATATTTGAAACTTGTTATTATTCACTTGGTACAGGGTCTCACTATGCCGCTCAGACCCATAAGGATACTCCTGTCTCAGCCTCCCTAGAGCTTGGATTATGGGTGTGCACAACCAGGCCTGGTTTTGCTGGCTGGCATAGTACATCCAGGGTTAACCTAGCACAACATGCTCTACTGGAAGTCAAACCTGGCTCCTTGTGCTGGCCAGGCAGGCACTTAGATGGCAGAGATCCCTTCCCAGTCCCACAAGCTCATATTAATGACTGCACTTTAACATAATGATAACTAAAGATTTCTCTCTACGTACTTACAACCTGACTCTAAGACTTAGATAGATAATGTTTACCTCATGATTCAACTTCAGCTTAGATATCTAGTGGTTTCATGACCATTAATGCATATTCCCAAGGGATGAAACGTCATGATATGGAGAATGATGATCATGCTAAGTTTTGGGGACTTTTACATTTTGAAGACTAACATAGGGCCCTTTATCTGCCTTTACTTTCCATGGATTCGTTCAAAATCTTGTAACGTATTAGATTATTTTATCATTGTCCACTTCCCATCCCATTTCGGTGGAAAACCAGAAAAACTTTTTTGTTTGTTTTGTGTATTAAGGTCTATTGTTTGTGATATAGACTTCTTGAGTTTTGACAGATATGTTGCATAATGTATTCATCAAAATTGTTTCTTTCAAAATAAATGTTACTCTTATAATTTATTCTAGGTACTTTACACATAGATTTTTTTTCTCCTCTTCCAAATGCCTTGGAAGCACAAATTATTTTTCTCTCGCCATAATTTTGTGCTTTCCAGAAAACCATATGAAATAGAATTATATGGTATGGTCTTCTTTTTTTTTAATGTAATTAGTGCAGGTTCTACAGGGTCTTACTACACAGATCAGACTCATAGTGATCCTCGTATTTTTAGCCTCTCAAGTGCTGGGATTACAGGTGTGTTCCACAATCCCAGTCTCAGTCACTGTTTCAGTGTGTCCAGGGGACAGGACTGTCATGGCACACCTGGGATCAAACCGCAGTACCTTTGTCTGCCTAAGCAGGTGCTTTAACCCACTGAATGATCTGGTCAGCCATATGATCTTTTCAGATTTACTTTTTACTTAGAAATTTACCTTATGATTTTCTGATATTTTTGAAAGTTTCCAATTATAAAATACCATTCTGTTACAGGAAAGGATCCAAGTTTATCTATTATTTTATTGAATGGCATCCATACTTCTTTCACTCTGAGATTATTATAAATAATGAACAAAATATTTATATTTGGGTAGATAAAAGTTTTCAAATCACTTCAGTAAATGTCCACAAGTTGAATTTGAAGATCACTTGATAAATCAATGTGTTTTTTCTAATAAATTGTTAAATTTATTAGAAAAACTTTCAGACTTTAAACAATCGTATATGATTACCAACTAAGGATTAATTTCAGTTCCTCTGAATTTTCATCAGTACTTTGCATTGTCATTTTATTTTTATTTATATTTTTGATATTCTAGTAATTGCATGGTAACATTTTTTTCTAATTTCAAATGCTTTTGTTCATCTTTTCATAATTATAGCCATTATGGTCAGTTCTTTTGTTCACTTAAAAATGTGACTTCCATTCATCTAGATAAATGCTGAGTGCTTTATTTGCTTGCAAGCCAATTATTAGCAATGTGTCATTGGAGGTTATAGAAGGTGTGAGTTACTATATGAAAAGAAAATGCATTAATGACTCAGTGTTCAGGTTCTTGGGGGAAGGGCAGGTACTGGACATACTTTCTGACAGAAACTTTCAAATATAGATTCCCAGATAGAAAACACATGCTTTGGTTCTAGAATTTAGTAACTGTGAGAATTTTAAGGTTACAGTGAAAAGAACACAAAGCAAACCCCAGGTTCCTAGCTCACCAACAGCCTTACAGACACGTACCTCTTGCAACAACACTCTTCAGCCCACTATTGTCATTCTGAACCTTTGAAGTTTAAATTCTAATTAGGCTATTTTAAGATAAAATATTTGACTTCATGTAGGTATGTATTTAGTTTTGTAGCTTAGTTTTAATGATATCTTACACTTACAAATAATTTCTGGTATAATAAAGAAATGACTTTAAATCCTATGTTTCAATTTTTGTGACTTATTTTATATTGTCTCTTTTGATTTTGTAAGATTCTGCCTGTTCTGTACTTTCTAATTTTTATTAGTAATATATTTCACATGCTAAAATAGGTAGAACACAATGTTGTAGGGAAGGCAAAATTATTGAAAGGCACTTTTTTTAGTTTCTCTTATAGCTAATAGCGGTCTAGAACTTTCTACAAATTAGGCTTCATTCTTTATTTTTTTTCTTTTGTTTGTCCTTCAACTTACCTCAGATTTAGATTAAACATTGCACTGTGATAATTTGTGCCTAGGTGTGTCCCCACAAAGAATCATGGACTTGTAGATTAGGTTTTACAGAAGCAAACCAATTGAAAGTGTGTGATTGATTCATGGTGCAGTACTAGGACTAAGGATATTCTGGTTAAGGTAGGTGATGATTAAATCAATGTACTGACAGGTTTGGCACCCGCTAATCCCAGGAGCCTGGACAAAATACAAGCAGCAGAAGGAGGCTTGACTTCCCTCTTGTTTGCTTGCTTTGCTTTGATGTCTCATGCTTGCCACAGTTTCTCCTCTGCCAATCCACCCTGCCTTGGACCCAGGGGATTCTATGAATTGTGAACTAAATAAACCTTTGGCTCTTTAACTTTATGAATCAGGTATTTTCTCTCAGCAATGAGGTAACAGAAACTAAGGCAGCTTGAAATGCTTTCCCGAAACACTGTCTTCTTGCTACCTCCACCTCCAGACTGATGAGAAAATGTTGCTCAACTGCTTGATCCCATATTTCCTTTTAAATAATAGCTTTCATGAAGAAAAAAATATCAGATCAAATATTGGCTTGATTCCCTAATTTTGTCTGTCTACAGGAATCTGGTCCTGTGAGTCTTTCTTGCATATTTTGTTCCAATAATTTTAAATAGTACATTTTATACAATTTTCTAGCTTCATAAGCTACTCTTTATAAATTGAATGCTATGAAATGCAATCTCCCTTTTTCTGAAGCTTAGGTATAATTGGCAGTATTTCAATAGTGGGAAGAATTGTATTTACTGTTATACAGCATTGGCTTCCGAAACCTTTGAATGCTGTAAGAGTATTTAATTTAAATCAAATTTGACTTTTTCCCTAATGAATTACATTTCCAGCTTTCTTCTTGTCCCAGAATAATCAATTTTTGTTATGTCTTTCATTTCTACTTCAGTTTCCCTTCCCAATGTCTCTTACATCTTCATCTTTATATTTCACTGTAGATTAATTTCCCTCACATTCCTCTATATTGAAACAAAGTGTGACTCCAAACCACTGTTAGACATTTGTTTCTCCTTCTGTTTCTCTCTGTGTTTAAGTTTTTTATTATCCTATGCATGGAATTGGTAGAATAATGATATGAGGTAATTTTGATCTAAATATACTACAATGGATGCAAGGATGATGCATGTTTTTGGCTTTTTAGAGAGAAAGTTCACCTGCAAAGCTCCAAGAAATCTGACTACACTGATGGTCTTAGAAACACACAATTCCGAGCATGTTGAGAGCTATATTCTGTTCCCTCAGTAATTAACTTTGGACACTGAACTGACCGGAGTAATGACTTCTAAAACTTACAGCTTTAAACACTACTATTTTTAGCAAATAATTATCCTAAGTTCTGTCATTCCACTGTTTTCTAAGTGAAATACGATGGGACAATGAAAAAGTATTTTGTTGAGTTTTGCTGAATAAATGATGCTTCAATGGGCATCACAAATGCCATGGGCTGATTATTTCTTATTTACTCTAATGAGAAAATTTATCATGTTATTATTTTAACCATCTTTTGATTGGTTGAGAAAACTTGCAAACTGAATATATGTTCATCTTGCCTAGTAACATCTGCCTTCTCACAGATGAGTATGCAGTTTAATATATCTTCACTTCCCATTATCTCTACACGTTGATTAGTTAAGAGATAATTAAGAAAATAGAGACAAGTAAGTTCAAGGCGAGCAGCGTTTGTAGTCAATTAGTCTACCTGAGGACATGGAAGTGTGTCACAGCACTGTAATCATAACTGGCAGAAGTCTTTTCAGACACTAACAGAGGATGACACACAGGCAGGGGGAGTGCTTGGCTTCCTTTACTCCAAGAATTTAGAAGGACACAAGAATGGGAGACAACACAAAAGCTATCTGTTCAATAATTTCCCTGTACTTACATATATACTTTGCAATAAAACGGAAAGATTTCATACAATGAGTAGCATTTTTTGTTGAGCTTGTCTTTATGACATATAGTTCTCTTTCAGAGAACTATATTTAAGTATTTTACACCCACTGAAAATTACAAAGTTTTTGAATGGATTTGTTACAGGGTCTCACTACTCAGCTCAGACTTCTAGTGATTCTCCCGTGTTTAGCCTCCACAGTGCTTGGATTACAGGCTTTTGCCACCACGCCCAATCTCGTGGCCAGCTCAGCATGCCCATGGCAGGTCCAGTGAGGCTTGTGGTGTCAGATGCAGCACGTGTTGGGATATCAAAGCCTGGTCCATGAGCTTGCCTAAGCAGGTTCTTAGACTGGTGAGCTGTCTTGCAAACCTTCCATTTAAACTTTTAAATGAGATTATTGATTCTAATATAATAATGATGAAGACAAATTTAGGAGCTTGTTTCTTGAATATTTTAGCCAACTAAGACATCAGAAAAAAAAGTTAATAATATTCTTAACATGAAACTATACAAGATCATTTTCCTATATTTTTTTCACTTGTGTTGTCATTTTTAAAAATTATTGACACCAAGGTCTGAAATTATGAAAAGAGAAATTAAGGTTTCCAATTTTATTTGCAAATTTTAAAATTGTAGAATGCCAGAAAATATTCCATATTTGACAATTTTTATTTAATGTACTATAAATACATTGAAAATTACAGTCATGAGATTTCATATGTACTTACAGGGGAAAACTTACAAAGTAATAAAAAAAGCATCACAGAAATTTGACAAAAGACGTGTAAATCTTCAATTACATATTAAATCCCCTGTATCAAGGCTATGAAAAGTTCATTCTGTTCATTCTGTTATGTCTAAGGAGTGAGACCCTGCAACAAATGAAACTGAATGACTGGGTTCCAAGGAATGTATTTTCTTTCGTAGAACAAAGTATAAAGTCTATTCACTATATATCTTTGTTGAATGTACATTTAAATTTCACTTCAATTTTCTTTTTTTTTTTTTTTTTCTTTTCTATTTTTTTGGTGCAGGGTCTCACTATGCATGCAACCCACATTCACAGTGATCTTCCTGCTTTTTGCCTCCCATGTGCTGGGATTACAGGCGCGCGCCATCACGCCCGGATTGCATCGCCTGCTCAGCGCACCCGAAGGTGGGGCCGGCGCAGCTTGGGGAACCAAGGATCGAACACTGGTCCCTGCGCTTACCTAAGCAAGCGCTTAGTCCGCTGAGCTATACCGCTGGCCCTCACTTCAATTTTCATTGTTATTTATTTTTTACCAGTCTTGTACTATGAACACTGAAGTATTAGAACTCTCTAAGATTGTTGATTTAAAAACAAAATGATAATGACACTGAAACAATGTAAAATAAAGAGTGTTAGAGTGAAATCAATGAAGAGACTATTTTTAGTTAAAATAGACTAAAAAAGATATTTAAAATACTGTTCCACACCACAGTACTATACTGGGTACAGGTCATAATATATTTCTTAAAACCCACAGAATGAACAATGCCAAGAATATTATAATTAAATAATGACAAGATGTCAAAGAAATTTTATTCATTGTAACCAGTGTGTCAACCCCTTGGCAGTGGAAGATGTTTTGCACAGAGTACAATTGGTCCTCTCTACCTGCATTTTCTGCATTCTCAAATGCAACCAATCATTGACTCAAAATATTTGTCAAATGTTTGTCCATACTAAAACTATGCAACATTTTATTTTCCATTATTCCTTAAATAGAGCAAGTGAATTATTATTTTCATAGTATTACAGTAATACTTAATATCATAAGTAATTTAGAGATTTTAAAAGTATATATGAAGATTAGCCTATATTATATGCAAACACTGGTATTTATTACAAGGAACAGGGAAATCCTCAGATATTGGTGTCTTGCAGGTAGGAACAAAGTTCTTATCTACAGGAAAGGGATGAGAGCTGGCCAAATAGCTCAGTGGATTAAAGTGACTACAGGCAAGTATAGGGGCTGGCAGTTGAATTCCTGGGCCTGCCATGCCGGCCCCGTTCCTGGTGCACTGAGATGGTAACTGAGACTGGGCGTGCTGGCATGTGCCTATAATCCCAGCCCTTGGGAGGCTGTAAATGGGAAGATCACTATAAGTCTGATCTAGTAGTGAGACCCTGAACACCCTCTAGACCCTTCCCTAAAATACAGAAAAAAAAGGATGAGGGTATGAAAAATGTTACATTTTTCCCTAATTTTTCTGTGAACCTTAAGATTCTCAACAATGAAGTTCACAGTTTAAAAAGCTAACATTCTTTTGATAAGGAGAATACCAAAGAATTCTATTTTTTCTTTTTTTAAGACAGGGTCTCTCTGTGTAGTGAAGGCTGGCCTTAAACTCACCAGATAGCCCAGACTGGCCTTCAATTTGGGGCAAGAGTCAGCCTCAGTCTCCTGAGTGCTGGAATTAAAGGTGTGTACCACCACACGCAGCCCAAACAATTTCAAAGTCAGCATCTATTTTTGCTGACTTACATAGTGACAGTTACTGAAGACAAAGAAACCTGAAGGGAACCTCAGCAATGAAAGAGCCTAAGATAATGATGTAGGATGGCCAAGCTAGGTTTTGGTTCCACATTTCAGAAATGGAATCATGAGTGGTTGAGCATAAATATAGTAAGAATGGGAAAACGCTAATTCCCTGCAAGCTAGCTAGAGTCTTTTAAGAAGTAAGAAATACAGAGAAAAGTTAAATTATACAATTAAAATTTTAAATAAAAATTATGGAGACTATCACAAAGGAAATTTGAAAAGTTGAAAGACTTTTATTGAAAGTAATGGCAAGTTCAGTATTATTCTTTGACAGCACCCACTCTTCACATGACACAGTATCATCATCAAAGATCAGCATTAATATGGACCAGCAATACATCTAAGATACACCATAATATATTTATGCTTTTTAGCACTGACTTAAAGAATGTTAAAATTGGGTTCCTGTAGTCACAGAAACGAAATGCTTGCTTTAGTCCTTGGATGAGTAACAACACATCTACTGGGGTTTTCATTCTCTTTGGTCCTGTAGTAATGAATGACAGTAGATAATTATTATTTTTGGAGAAAAATTAAAAATAATATAACCTGCATTCTATTCTGAATCTTGAATATGATTATTGGACTATGTATCTGTGATGTGTTGGCTGAAGCAATTAGAAGTAGATAAGAAATGTAATTTTACAATTAATTGTTTGAGGCCTAAGTATTCTGAAAGTCTCTAGTTGGACTTTATTTAGATTTCTGATAGTTACAAAGGGCCTTGTCATATGAATATTAGTAGAAGTGTATTGAAATCATATACACATTGTATGCTAATGAAATATAATTTGCTTCTTTACATTGTGTACAGCCAGCTCTGAATATAATCATATAATGTTAAAATCTTAAAATAACCAAAAAAATTAATTGAGTTTTTTCCAATACCAGGGTGAGCTCATTGCATTTCTGGTATGCAGACATGTTGTGCTGCTACATATTTTTCATTTCTTTGTTCTTTCTTGCCATTGAAACAATAGAACATTTTAAAACCAAAAAGCCAGAAGATTTAAAGCTCTGTGAAATCACAAAACAATGAAAGAAATCACAATAAAATTTAGTCTACGAACTGTAAGTCATGGGAGCTTATTGAAGTCATATGTACAACTTACTTTCATTTTCTAATGCATTTACAGACCCATTAGTTGTACTGGGTTACACATTATTTCAAGTTTCATTAGCACTTTAGCAAACTTAAAGATGATTGCCTCTGAATATTCAAATGTGAATTGTGTAAATATACATTGTATTATGTTCTTTAATATTTGAATATTTTGATTTACTTAAATACATAAAACACTAAAAGTTAGCTTATGAATATTTAAATGATGATACAAGTCATCTTATTCACCTGGTCTCTAATTCATATTATGTTCATCTGATTTTTGAGACACATCAGTATGATTTTATTAAAATTATATGAATGTGTACATTAATGTTCATCCTCAGACACTGGAAAGGTTACTATTCTTCTAGATTGCTTATCATTGCTGGAGAGTTTCTCCTGTCTATGAGTATAGGGTTTCTCTTGCCAGGCTAATGTTTGCTTTAATGTCAGATCGGCTGCTACACACAAATCATATCTATAACTGTTTTCACCTAAACTGGGAGTCCCGAGAACAAGTTGTTGCACAAAACTTAGTTTTGAACCACAGACTTGTTGTCTTGAACAATGTTGAAGAGTCCTTTGGCACACTCCGTTTGCCTTTCTTTAAATAATTTTCTTTTTTTCTCATAATTTCTGTGTAAACATTTTCTCAATTTAGGGCAATTGGCATTTTTGAACAAATAATGTTTGTAGTTGCTCTTGTACAACTCTTGTACAAAGAGTTGCTCTTTCTCCCGTGCACTGTAGACTTCTATGTTCTAGATACCAGTGGCAGAATTGTAGCTGTTGGTACACTATGTCAACTTGAGAAGTTAAAAGCTTAACTAAATCCTGAGTTAGCTCAGCAATGCCACACCTAGGTTGTAGAGGCTTCACCCTAGCGTGACTCATCACATAAAAGCTATAAAAGGGGACTGAGGAAGGATGAAGCATTCCAGCTCCTCAGAGAAGACATCCCCTTCACAGTCATCCTGGAAGGAAGGCAGAGAGGCTTGCTAGAGGCCGTAGTGGCTGCTGCTCCTCCCCTTGCTCTGTGCTACTTTCTGCCACCAGGAATAGCTGATCTCTGCCATGCACTGCTCTGCCATGGGGCCAGCTGAATATGGACTGAAAGAAACCTGCACTGATTATGAGCTTAATAAACTTTTCCTTCCTTCATTTGGGGTGTTGGGTATTTTGTCCCAGCAATGAGTGAAAAGTAACTGAGACAAAAATCCATGAAGTTTTATCAACCTAAATGTCTGATGGCTTTGTTAACTGTCTGCCAAGGAGCACTCCTGCTGAGGCTCTTGTACTCACATGAAAGAGTTGAAGAACTGTCCAGCTACTCTTTAGCTACTCATTTTTGAAGGTCCGTATATTATTTTTAAAGTAATTAATTAATTAATTAATTAATTTTGTATTTTAGTGAAGGGTCTTCAGGATGTTCATGGTCTTACTACTAGATCAGACTTGTATTTTTTTTTATTATTTATTTATTTATTTATTTATTTTTTGCAGAACCAGGGATTGAACTCAGGCTGTGTGCTTGACAAGGAAGCACTTATTCCACTGAGCCATCTCCCTGGCCCCTAGATCAGACTTGTAATGATACACCTGTTTACAGCCTCCCAAGAGCTGGGATTACCGGCACATACCACCATGCTTAGTCTTAATTGCCATCTCAGCATACCCTTGGGTCAAGGCCGGCATGGCACGGCCAGGGATTAAACTCCTGACCCCTGTACCTGCTTGCAGGCACTTTAATCCATGGAACTATTTGGCCATCCCTTGAAGGCCCATATTAATAAGCTATTTTCATCTTGGTGGCTCAGCCATAATTTTAGGAAGAGAAGGTAAGATTATATTTCCTTAAATAATATAAATGACAGATTTTAATAAGTATGGACAAATCATAAATATGCATGAATACATCAGTGTGGTCAGTATGTATCTTTGCTTATAAATATCCAGAGAGACATTTGTACTCAAATAATGTCAAACATTAATAAATACAATCCATATTGGATGGCTGGGGTCAAGGACACAGCTCAGTGGCACAATGTCTTCCTGTCAGGTGTAAGGTTGCGATTTGATTCACAGTACCAAAAAAATACAAATAAAGAAATGACTAAAAAAACAGGGGCCAGGGAAATGGCTCAGTGAAATAAGCTCTTCCCTAGCAAGCACAAGAGCCTGAGTTCAATCCCCAGTTCTGCCAAAAAAAATGAGAAATGACTGAGTATGTATAAAAACTATGTAGCATAATCTTTCTTCATCTTTGAATGTTTCCAAACAAATATCTTCATCATGCAATATAAAGCTACTCAGTGATATTATAGTTATATAAAAATATTGCTATATGAAAATATAAATAATTGAAATGTTCATCATTTTCTGTCACTTAGCTTAAACACACCAATCCTGAAACTTACAGGAAGAGATATTATTCTGGCTCAGGATTTCAGAGGTTTTGGCCTAAAGCTGGATAACTCCAGGACAAAAGTGCGATAGCAGAATAGCTTAGTGGAGGAGATGTGTTCTGTTCAAGTTTGCAGGGAATTGCTGAGATAAGGGAGGAGCTAGGGACAAGAGTGATTCATTTGAGTTCATGCCCTCTGTGATCCTGTCCTCCAGTGAGGACTCACATCACAGTTGCACATAAAACTATGAAGGTGTCACTGGGTTAATCAATTGAATACAGCACCCCACAATCAAATTAAGTTCCAAAAGCCTCCCGCTTATATACATAAGACTGGGGGAGGGAGATTTTTACAATCAAACCTGACCATTACTTCCCTCATCTCCAGAAGGTTCATGTCCACCTCATTGTTCATAATGGTTTTAATCCATTTTTGGAAGTCAGTCTTACTCCTTCCAGCTTTCTAAAAAAATCAAACTCAAAAGTATCCTGTAAAACTCAAGATAAATTCTTAGTGGTGAAAATATAAAAATCAATAAGAAATTAAGTACATTTCCAACACACATTGAAATAGGGGAAACATTCCCATTCCAAAGGGGAAGACTAGAATAATAGAAAAGAATAGGAAGATAACATAATCAAGACAATGACAATTGCTAAGTCTGTATCTATGTCCAGCACATATCACACGCATGAGTGAGGCATGAGAGCCAGTAGGATCAGGCAGATCTTCCAGTGTTGGCGTGTTGGTGACAAACTACATAGCTGTTCAGCCACATGGGCTCCACTTGTTGTCTACTCTTTGCCTCATAAAACATTCCACACTCTTGACAGTCACAACTTCCCGGGTCTTCACCATACCTCCATCTTCACTCTCCTCATTTCAAGCACTGAATTCCCACAGTACAACATGTATTATCTCCTATCTACATTTCAACAGTGTTTTTCTTTTCAGGGACCAGAGAAAAGAGACAAGCAGGTGGTGATCAAATAGTAGCCTTCAGGGCCAAGCGCCCAGTGACCTGCTTCTTCCAAGACCCTGACTTCCAACAGCGTCTTCATTTAAGAACTTATCGATGGATCAATCAAAGATCCAGGCAATAAACAAGTAAGAGCTTATTTTTAAACATATGGGATTTTTGGGTGACTACTTAAATCCAAGGCATAACAAGTAATGATAAGTTGTAACAAATGTATCTTTATTGTAAAACAATGCGCTTTCACCTATAAAATCATGATCTCAAATTTTAAAGAACAATATCATGAAAACATTTAATTATTTATTAATTAATAATAAAATCTAATGTGTTCTTTTTTTTAAGGATTTGGCACAAGGTCTGCAGGGGTTGGGCCCTGGGGGTTGAACCCTGCCCTTGCATGTGCCTAAGCAGGTGCTTTATTCCACTGAGCTGTCTGACGAGCCCTTGTTCAAGTGTTAAAAATTTTCAGCAAATACTTTGTTTTTGTTATTTCTATACAATTATGTCAGGACAGCACATGGTGGTGTTACTTACTTTGTGTTTCCAAAACTACTGTAACAAACAACAGTTTTTAAGACTATTAGTCTATTACATTGCAGGGTGGCTTTTTAGTAGAATTGTGTTGTTTTTTCATTATTTGATCAAGATGATAGATTGTTTTGTAGACAATAACAGAGATAAAGTACCATTTAATCGTATTACACCCAGAACACAGCTTAACAAGGTGTTCTTGACCACTTGAAAGAAAAAAGTATTTCTTAAATATCACCAATGTTTTAAACCACTTTTTCATACTAAACTCTTGAAAGAGGCCACTACATTCTGTAGCAAATGAGTGGGCACTTTTATGTTTCAATTTGGTGAAGTATCTATGTATTTAATACAGACTTCTGGAATAAAGATCTTTGTCCTCTACCTTGTTTATTAATTTTATAATTATTTGTATGTGTATGAGCATATGAATGTTTAGCTTGCATTTTAATTTCTGGTCAGTAATAGTTTAGATGTTAAAATTCATTCAGTTTTGGCCATTTGGTGCTTTTATTTGGATCTCATGACTCTGCTTTATCTGCACACATTGCCTGTTTCCCATTAATAGAGAACATTATTGAATATCAAGCTTGCTGTTAGATGTGCTTGTAGCTACTGAATTGTGACAATGGAAATGCTTGTATGTGAGACTACACACACACACACACACATACACACACACTTGTAATCATGAAAGCTACATCTATATTTTCCAGAAATCTCAACAATAACATTAATAATAAGATGTAGGATCATGAATAGTAAGAATCACGCATGAACTATACAAACACCAAACCATCAGCAACTATTTATCTTTTGCTTCCTTTATAATTTCATTTTTAGAAACTAATTATTAGTACATGTTTCAGTAAATGCATGCTACAGTTATCTTGGGGATTTGGTGCATGTACACGATAAAGCTTATTTATTGTTTATCAACCTCCTTCCCTTCCCCTCCCTTCATCTTACTCTAGTTTTCATTATTTTGATATTATTAATCATTTTTATGTTTATTTAATATGATGCTATTTGGACTTTGTCCTAATTGTCACTCCACATATTTCAGTCTCCCTTCCACACATATATAGTAATAAATATATATTATTACAAAAGTTGTCCATATTTGTATTAATAGCATTGATATTATCTTTCACTTCAAACTCTTTATTGTTGCCCTTCCAAAAAAAAATTAATCTGAAATGTGGAAACCTTGCTATAATAATTTGGAAATTGCATAAATTTTGTTGATTCATATTTCTACATATATATTCATACTATGTTTAAAGATATGTAATTTTATTTTTTATTAGAAGAAATAGAGAATTTACAGGAAATAGAAGTTAGTCATGAGAGGAAATGTAAGTTTCAATTCCAGGCCTAATTTGCTCAGGGTATGTTCATGTGCTTGCATGCATGTGTGTGTGTGTGTGTGTGTGTGTGTGTGTGTGTGTGTGTGTGTGTGTGCTTTTAATAATGAATAGGTATTAGATTTACCAGATTATTTTTTTGAATATTCAAATCAACAAATATTTGTGTAGCCTAATGATAAGAAGATTGCATCAGTTTATTTTTGAATGCTTAACCAGTTATGCATACCTGAAACAAATCCTGATTAATTATGGTGTGCTATTTTTGTTACATATTGTTGGATTTCATTTCATTTTGTTACATACTGTTGAATTTCATTTGCTGAATTGTTTTTTGCATTTATGTTCCTGAGATGTATTGGCATGTAGAGTTCCTTTCTTGCAAAATATTTATTTAGTTTTGCTATACGATAGGCAAATACTTGCATCAGGAAATCTATAAGGGAGGATTCTTACTGCTTCTATTTTCTCTAAGAGATTTTGAAAGACTGCTAGTTTTTTCATTTTAAATGCTTCTTAGACAGACCAGTCAGATAGCTCAGCTAATTAGAGTGCCTACTAAGGCAGACGCAGGGACTGGTGTTTCATCCCCTGATGTGCCGTACCACCCCTGCCCATAAGCACGATGTGGCTCTGAGTGAGACTGGGTATAGTGATGCACGCCTATAATCCCAGGGTTTGAGAGGCTGATTTAAAAAAAATACTTGGTAGAATTAATTAATAAAGTCATTTTAGGATTTTTCTTCATTGAAAATTATCATTTGGACCCAGAGCGCAGGCCCAGCCTGTGAGTGAGACCGCTCGGGCTTGCAGATCCTGAAGCAACCCAGAGTGCAGGCCCAGTGTGGATGCCTTCAGAAGAACTCCCTGCAAAGAAGCTAGAGGCAAGACCTGCCCAGCTGATTCAGGAGCAGAATGTCTTGCCAAAGTGACACAAAGGGTTCACCTGCAAGGCTGCAGCAGGAAGAAATGGAGCACAGCTGCCAGACCCAAGCCACACCCACCTCGAGGAGTCTGATCCAGACCTGGTGCTAAGGTAATAACACTATCTAAGCTCTACACTAAAGGTTAAAATTCAGTGGTGCACAAAATGACAAACAGAAGGAACAAAAAAGTCTCAGGACCCACGTCCACCCAGTACAAATGCAGAAGACACTAGCATAGAGGAAACCAGGAATCACAGGCCTGAAATCTCTGAAATAATAGCATTGTAAATAAAGAAACAACTGCAGAAAGCTATAGAAGAAATCAGATCAGAAATAATTTCTGAAGTAACAAAGTAATGATAACTATAATAAAGAAGTACTAAATGCTTCTGAAGAATACACTGATAAAAAATAAAGGAGAATATAATAATGATGGAAGCCCTGCATAAGCAATGTAGGAAAGAAATAGAATGTATGAAACAGATTCAAAGTGATATACAGAAAATTAAACCCTCAATCATTAGCTGGCAAATCTGTTTGAGTGAAAGTGAAAATAGACTTTCTGACCTTAAAAGCACTATTGCAGCTAGTGAAAAAGTAAGCAAAGATCTCTTAAAAACAACTGAGATGCAGGATAAACTAATTCAACACCTGCAAGACAATGAAAAGATAAACAATGTGAGACTAATTGGCATCAATGAGAAGGAAGGAGTCAATACAAATGATATAAAAGAAATATGGGCAGAATTAATAGCAGAACACTTCTCAAATATGCGGCAACCATCTGACATCCAGGGAAACAAAGCATATAGAACTCCAAATAACATCAACCCAATTAAAACCACTCCCAGACATATAATAATCAAGATCCCAGAAATCCAGCACAGGAACAGTATAGTAAAGGCCACTAAAGAAAAGAAACAGATCACATTTAAAGGAAAACCCATCAGAATAATGGCGGATTTCTCTTCACAATCCATCAATGCAAGAAGAGCATGGAGCAAAGTACTTCAAGTCTTTCAAGAAAACAAATTCCAACCCAGACTGACATACCCTGTAAAACTCTCTTTCAAGTATAATGGAGAAGTAAAATACTTCTATGGCAAAGAACAACTAAAGAATTTCATTATGACAAAGACACCTCTACACAGACTACTAAATGATGCTCTAGAGAGGGAGCAAAATGATCAAAACACTATGAACAAGAGTGGGAAGAACCCAACAAATATGGCAAGCAATTAAGCACAAGAGAATAAGAGGTATACAATAGTAGTCTTTCAATTATTCTTTTGTGTACAGCAGTAATATATTCCATCAGCGCACCCTACAAATGGACTTCTCTTTCACCCTGTGGGTCATAATTCCATATGGTTCTACAGGGTAGATTTCAAGGAAATGGCTATAGCTCAGTCCAACAAGTGACACCGGCCACCAGTAAGTGTCATGGTCATTTTCCATGTCCACAACACACTTGAACTTTGTGTGATATCCTATCCCATTTGGGGATAGTCATTTATTTGTCATTCCAGTATTTATCTTATGTTTTATTCTTAGTACTTCTTTACTGTCATGAAAACGTTTTCTTAGTTCAATTGTTTTGAAACATTTCCTTAATTAGTTAGTATTTAATTTTCTGAGTATTGTTTAATCTTAATTTTGCTTTAACATTTATACTAGATCTTTGAATTACAATTGATCTAAAAGACATTTATGATATCTTCTCCTGGTTTTAGAAACTTTCAAAAGTACATTTCCAGGCCAGGGAGATGGCTCAGTGGATAAGTGTTCCCTGGCAAGCACAAGGGCCTGAGTTCAATGTCTGGTTCCACCAAAAAAAAAAAAAAAAAAAAAAAGTACATTTCCACTTTCTGTTGACTTTGTATTACTTCTTCCCTGTGTTTTACACACACATGCACACACATATATATGAAAACAATACGTGTATAACTTGACATAAGATTGATAGTGTTTCATAGAAATCGTTAATGAGCTTTTAAATATGGGTTCATCTAATATATTTTATATAGTCCTGCATAACTATCACTTTGAGAGCTCTTTATTGTTTATCCAGGAACATACTGCAACTTCTCTTGCTTTTTGAATTATGCTCTTTGTTATTTCCTATATACTACATCTGGAAGTATTAAAATACTTCAAGTTTGTATAACTAGAAAATATTTTACCTTTAATTTTCAAAGGTATGCTTGCTAAGTAGAAAGTTCAAAGAGGATAAATCTTTTTTCTTTCAGTCTTATAATTTTTCTAGTTTCTTACATACTCTTTTTAGGTCCTTTTTTTCTTTCTAATGTGGAATAAGATGCTATTTAATTTTGTTCTTCCATAGCTTATATTTTTATGTATATGCCTTAATCATTTTTTCTTTATAATACGTTTTATACATTTCATTTTTGTGTATCTTGGTACATTGTATTTAAATTTCTTGTGCAAAACGTTCACTTTTCTTGGAAATGTGGTATTATAAGTTGAACTACATTCAAAATTTTAAATCTTTAAATATTTTTTGCCTGCTCTTTTCTACTTTGAGAATTCTAATTATATGAATATAAAAAAAGAAAGGAGTAATTAATGCTTACAAATTTTGTTTTTACTCTGATTTTTTTCCTCTCTTGAATTTCTTTTTTTTTTTTTTTTTTTTTTTTTTTTTTTTTTTTTTTTTTTTTTTTTTTTTTTTTTTTTTTTTTTTTTTTTTTTTTTTTTTTTTTTTTTTTTTTTTTTTTTTTTTTTTTTTTTAAATTCCTTTATTTATTACGGTGTCTCGCTACACATCACGGATTCTTTTTTCGCGGGGGTGGGGTGTGAGCTCAGCCGGCCCTGCGGGGAGGGGCTGGCATGGCATGTGGTGCTCGGGCTCGAACTGCAGTCCCTGGGAGGCGCTCTAGACCGCTGAGCTATCTTGCCAGCCCTTATAACTTCTTATTTATTGTTTTAGGAACAAAACTTATACGTTTATATCTGGTAATCTGAAAAACTAATTTGCATATAGTATCATGTAATACAACAACCATTATTACATTCCTATTACTTTTTTTAGTGAAATATTATATAATGTTATAATGCTGTTTTCTTCTATCACTATTTTGTATTCTTTAAAAGTAATAATAAAAATTACAAACAAAAATAGTTATTTATTGAATTAATTTTTGTGAGGTACATTATGCAGATTGTTAATTTTAGTGTGTATATTCATATTGTGGCTTCATATACATTGATACATATCGCCTAAGCTTTCTTGTCAGTAGGGAGATAGAAACTTAAAAGATTTCTTTTTTTTTAGGATTTTTTTTGTTTGTTTGTTTGACAGGGTCTCACTATGCAGCCCACATTCGCAGTGATCCTCCTGCTTCCTGCCTCCCTAGGGCTGGGATTACAGGTGCGCGCCACCGTGCCCGGACTCCAATTGCCGGCTTAGCACACCTGAAGGTGGGCCCGGCGAGGCATGCGGAACCAGGAATTGAACCCTGGCCGCCGCGCTTACCTAAGCAAGCGCTTAGTCTGCTGAGCTATACCGCCGGCCTTGAAACTTATAAGATTTCTAACTTTAATTTGGAGATTTATATAATTCAGGATATCTAGGTATATAATCTTTAATATCTATTTATGAAATGCATGATGTAATATTGTGTAATACTATATTTGTGTCAAAACCAAAGGACCTCAGTCTTAACATAATCAAGTCTCCAGTTCAATCAGCATATGTAGTAAATACAAAGATCAGGAGAGTGTGCAAATGACAAATCATTTGCAAAAAAGATGTATAAATATAAAAAAGTTCTAAATTCTTTTTAACCAATTGTGATGTATGGACCCTACTTGAGAACCTGATTCAAAAAAGCTAATAAAATTTTCTATTTGTGAAAAAAAATAATTTAAATTTTTATTACAATATTTACAGTTTATTGTTGCATAAATTTATGGGGTAAAAGTGGTGTTAGGATTTATGAGAATAATATACAATAAAAATTAAGCAAATTAGCATAGTCATTACCTCAAACATTTAACATGCTATGTGCTATGTGTTGGGAAGACTGCAAATTTATTATTTTTGGAAATATAGTTCATAGAACAATCTATTATTTTCTATGTTCATGATGCTTTATAAAAATAATAAAAAGGTGCTAAGGAGGTAGCTCAGTAGAATAAGGGCAAGCACAAGGTCCTGATTTTAATCCCTGGTACCACAAAAACCCTAAAAATAAACAAAAAATAAATAGATAAATTCACCTTTAGATACAGTGCTAAATGTTTTCCTCCCCATCAGAAGTTGTGCACTTTTTGTCTTTCACCATTGTCCTTGACCAAAGCTTCTAAAGTTATATATATATTCTCTGTTTTTAAAATAAGCATTTTTTTAAATAAAATTTTACTCTTTATTGCCTACGTTATAAGTAGAGTGCCAGGTTCATATTGGTAACTTGCAACATGTCTGTTTTATTTTCTGTGTTGTATGGATAAAAAGTTATAAGTTTTTCTGTAGAAAATAGCATATTGGACTTTAATAATTATATTTATTTTATTTTTTATTGGGTTATGTTAACATAGTTTTATGTCTCTTCTTCTGATTACTTTAAACTTATATTTTCTACTTCATGTTTCTATGTTGGAATGTTAGAATTTTTAAATCATTTGTATATGATTTTAAATATACATTTTAAAATATATTACATATAGCTTTGGTTACAAATTTCCCTATAATACCACATTTAATAAATTCTGAGACTTTTATAAATTGTTTTACTTTAGTTATTTTTTTCCTTTCACTTGAGGCCTATAATGTTACATACAGTACTTAGTGTTGTTTAAACTCCAAATAATTTGTTTATTTTCTGACTCTACCTGTTACTGATTGCTAGTTTAACTGCACTAAACTCTGCAAGGGTACTCATCTTAATTTTATTCTAATAGAATCACAAAGTTATATTTATAGCTTAGAATACAATCTAAGTGAATCCTATCTGTGCGTTTGAGAATGGATGTATTTTCCAGTGAATGTAATATTCTAAAAATGGCGAGACCAGCCCAAGCCTAGGCCTGGTGAGTGTGTGGGAGAGCTTTTGTGCTCTTGTGCACACACTTCACATCTCTGGACCCTGCCATGGCCTGGCATGTGAGTGACAACTTCAGCCCTACTCTCAAAAGTCTTTGAAACACTACAGAACCTGCCCAGGACCAGGCCCAGCTTCTGAGTGAGAACTTCCACCACACTCTTGGAACTCTTCAAGACGCAGCCCATGCCCAGGCCCCACAGTTGAGTAGAAGAGCTTCCAAGCTCCCCTTTGCCTACTGGATCCCTCTGAACTCAACACAGGCCCGCTTTTGAGTGAGTCCTTTTATCCTGATCTCTGGACCCCTCCAGACACAACCTGGGATGAAATTCTGCAGCAGATGTCCTTGTAGAGAGGCTAGGGGCAAGGACCAAATTATTAAGGAGTAGAAGATCTTGCCAGAGGGGCACAGTAGGTTTACTTCCAAGGGCTAGAGAAGGAAGAAGCTGAGAACAGAAGGAAGACCCAAGCCAGGCACCACTGTGTGAACTCAAGCTTCATAGATCTGCTCCTGAATTTCAGTTGGTGCCAAGGTTATAACTGCATAAAAGCTCTACACCAAAGGTCTGAGGACAGTGCTATACAAAATGACAAAGAGAAGGAACAAAATGCAATCTCAGACCCTGAACCTAACAGAAAAATCTAACATTGAGGTAACAGAAGCATACAGAACTCCAAATAACTTCAATCCAATTAAAACACACCAAGATATATAATAATAGACAAGATCCCAGAAATCCAGCAAAAGAATAACATACTGAAAGCCGCTAGAGAAAAGATGCAGATCACATTCAAAGGAAAACCCATGAGAATAATGGCAGACGTCTCTTCACAAATGATGAAGTCAAGAAGAGCACGGAGCAAGGTGCTTCAAGTCCTCTACGAAAACAAATTCCTGCCCAGACTAGTATATGCTACAAAACTCTCTTTGAAGTTTGATAGAGAAGCAAAACAGTTCCATGACAAAGGATAACTAAAGAAATTCGTGCAGACAAAGCTAACCCTAAACAGACTACTAAAACATGTTCTAGTGAGGTACCAAAATGAATAGATCTCCATGAGCAAGGACAGAAGGAAGCCATTAAATAGGGCAAAAAATTAAATACAGAAGAAAAAGGTGTAAACAACAGCAGGTAAATAACATATCAATCATAAGTCAATGCATCTCAATTACAACCATCAATGTAAATGGACTTAATTCGCAAATTAAAAGAACTACACTGGCATAGTGGATGAGGAAACAAAATCCAACAACATACTACATTCAAGAAATACACTTAACTCATAAAAAAAGTTCAACAACTGAAAGTCAAAGGATGAAAAACAATATCACATATTGTTTAGCACATCGGAAAAAAAGCAGGGGTAGAAATTGTCTTCTCAGTCATCTCAACTTCAAACTAAGAATTATCAAACACCATAAAGAAGGTCCCTATAAACTGATTAGGAGAAAAACTCAAGAGGAAGATGTAACACTCATAAATGCATATGGACAAAATGCAGGAGCAACCAACTAAATAAGACAAATCTTAATGGACATGAAAAATCTAATATCTGATACCACAATCTTAAAAGGAACCTTAACATTCCCTTATCCCAAAAAGATAGGTCAATCAGATAAAAAAATTAGCAAAGAAGTAGCAGAACTGAACCACAGCTTGGAACAAATGGACTTAAGTGACATATACAGAGTGTTCCAACGAAACACAGCTGAATAAATATTTTTTTTGAATTTTGCATGGATCTTTTTCTAAAGTAGACCATATACTAGTCCATAGGTCATGATTCAGTATATGCAAAGAAACAGAAGTTATTCCATGCATATTATCCCAGTATGGTGCAATGAAACTGAAATAAATGACAAAAGAAACCAGAAAAAGGCCATAAATACATGGAAATTAAACAACACCCTACTGAGCAACCAATAGGTCACAGATGAAATTAAACAAGAAAATGAATAATAGCTACAATTCAATGGAAAGGCAAGCACAAGTTATTGGAATTTATGGGACCTGATGAAAGCAGTTCTTAACAGAAAATTTATACATGTAAACTCAATCCTTATCAAAAAGAGGAAAGAAAAAATACAAATAAAAGTAAAAAAGAGCTAAAAGGGTGTAATTACCACAGACCAAGTGGTAATTGCTTTACTCTCACTGAAAAGAAGACACACAAAAAATGAACAGACTCCTAGAAAGGTACAAATTATTATTCTTTTGGAAGCAGATATTTTATCAACTGACCAAATCATAAAAACACCATGTTAGATACCTTAGTCCATCCTTCTAATAAGCCTGTGATCTGGTCTTCCCTATTTCCAGCATCTCCACCTTCCACACAATGGGTGGCCTCTTTTTCTTCATTTCACTTCTTGGAGATGATAACTTCAATGGCCAGAAGAAGTTATTTGCCTCTTTGAAGCGTTTTCCAACAGTATAGATCTTATGAATCAGATCGTCCACACAGATGATTCCATATTTACCAAGAGATCTAGCAATTAATGAATTATCTGTCAAGGCAATTTGCTTCTTATTGATTTTGCCATAGTCATGCTTGTATATTAGTTCATTCACTGTCTTCAGGTTTGGGTGCCCCCACGCAATGTGTTGCTCCACAATTCTCAGCATGTTAATTGAAGCCTTGTTGGTCTTAACGAAGGTACCATTGAAGATTTGGCAAAGGCAAAGAGCTGCAACACCTTGCGGACCTCTGGGCTCACACCATTAATACCATTAATACCCCTGATTCAGATAATAAATGCTAGCTTGGGCTTTATGACAAGTGAATCAACAAAATATAATAATTCCCAATAATGTAATAACAGCCAATGAAATACGAATGTAACAAAAAAAACTATCAACAAAGAAAAGTCCATGTCTTAATGGATTCACAGCTGAATTCTACAAGAAATTTACAGAATATATAATCCCTACACTCCTCAAACCCTTCAATGAAACTGAAAAGGAAGCAATCCACTCAAAATGATTCCTGGAGGCAAGTATTATACTGATTCCAAAACCAGGGAAAGATGAAAATAAAGAGAACTGTAGGCCACTCTCCTTCATGAACATAGATGCAAAAATCCTCAATAAAATCCCAGCACATAGAATACAGGAAATCATCAGAAAGACCATACACTATGATCAGGTAGGATTCATCCCAATGATTCAATGATGTTTAAATATATGCAAATCTATAAATGTAATACACTATATCAATAGAGCCACATCCAAAAATCATATGATCATATTGATCATTGCAGAAAAGGCTTTTGACAAAGTCCAACACTCATTCATATTCAAACTACTACAGAAAATTGGAAAAGAAGGCCTATACTTCAATTTGATAAGAGTCATCTATAACAACCCAACAGCTAATATAATTCTAAATAGGGAAAAATCAAAATCTTTTGCTTTCAGATCTGGTGTCAGACAAAGCTATATTCTATTATCACTCCTATTCAATATAGTTCTGGAATCATTATTCACTGGCTAGAGTCATTAAACAACAGAGAAAAATAAAGAAATCAGAAAAATGGAGGTAAACTACCATTATTTGAAGATAACATGATACACTTCTTGGAAGACAAAGAAAAAATAAATTCCACCAAGGTGCTCCAAGAATTGATACACAAAATGAGAAACATAGCAGGATACAAAGTCAATACCCAAAGTCCTCTGCACAGATAACAAACACACTGGGAGGGAAATTAGGAAACAATATCTTTTAAAATAGCGCCACAGAAAATGAAATACCTTGGAATTAATCTAACTAAAGAAGTCAAGGATCTTTTCACAGAAAATTACAGTACTCTGAAAAAGAAATCATAGATGATATCAGGAAATGGAAAGATATTCCTTGATCCTGGAAGGAAGAACAAACTTTGTGAAGATGGTCATACTCCCAAACTTACTGTACCGATGTAAAGCAATCCCTATCAAGCTACCACCAACATGCCTCCTAGACCTAGAGAAACCATTCCTAACACTTATTTGGAACGAGAAAAGACCTAGAATAGCAAAGGCAGTCTTGGGCAACAAAGACAAGGCAGGAGACATTGCAATTCCTGACTTGAAATTATACTACAAAGCTTCTGTGATAAAATCACCATGTTACTGGCAACAAAGTAGACTTGAGGATCAATGCAATAGATTAGATGATTTAGAAGCATCTATGAACACACTCAGCCACTTGATCTTCTACAAAGGGGTCAAACACACTTATTGGAAGAAAGGTAGCCTCTTTAAAACTGGAGCTGGAAAAACTGGCTCTCTACATGCCAAAAACTAAAACTTGACCCATGTCTATCATCATGCACTAAGTGAAACTCAAAATGGATTAAAGATCTAAATATTAAAACAGAAACACTAAATCTCCTGCAAGAGATAGTAGGATGAACTCTTGAAGACATAGGGGTAGGAAGAGTTCATGAACAATGATCAAATCGAAAGGATAACATTTGAAAGAATTAACAACTGAGAGCTCCTCTTATTGAGGAGATTTTTGCATTTCAAAAGAAATTACTAACAAAGTGAAATGACAACCCATGAATTTAGAAAAATCTTAGCTAATACGTACTCAAACAAAATCTGGTAAGTCAAATTTATAAAGAATTAAAAAATATTAGGGCCCCAAAATTTAGAGCCAATCCAGAAATGGGCATCTGAGATAAACACTCACTTCTCAGAGAATGATATTCTAGAGAGAGTAAATACATGAAAAAATGCTCCACATCACTAGACATCCATGAAATGCAAATGAAAACCACACTGAGATGCCATCATTCCCCTGAAAGAATGGCTATCATAAAGAAGTCAACCAACAAAAAATGCTGGAGCGACTCTGTCTTGTGATCTTAGGTTGTTAACCATCCAGAAGAAAAGCTGATTAGTATCCTGCAACATATGCCATTCACTTTGCCTTATCTGACTCAACTGATTTTACTTGTTGTACATTTCCTTTTGTATTTCTGCTTTTCGCTTGTTATACTAGGGAGACTATATGATATTTACACAAGTGTGTCTGGTTTATTTCACTTATGAGTATATGTTTAAGTGGCATCCACTTCAGTATAAATGCTTCAAACTTATCATTCTTAATAGCTGAGTAATACTCCATTATATAGAAGAGCCACAAGGCCAGCCAACATTTTGGACCTAGCCTTTCAAGGTCAGCGAAGACTCAGGGCATAGGAGAACCTGTACTGCAATATCATGAGACTCAGGTGAGCTCCAAATTTTCTGAGCAAGGAGATTGTGGAGCCACAGAGGAAAGAGATTGAAGTTCTATAGTGTGCCTGGGGAGAGTCACATGAAGAGAA